>KL256790.1:62747-78673 GCA_000699545.1 Podiceps cristatus
CATGAGCTTGCCTCCATCTTGAGACAGCTCCTATGCAAAAGCTTCCCAATTGCATTAGCAAAACACTGTGTCATGCTACGGAGCTGCTGAGCAGTGCGTTGAGGTGGCTGTGCAGTTCCTTGTCCGAAGTTTGTTTGTAGCCTGCCTATTCAGTGCATGGGCAGGGCAGGATCGCTGCTGCTGGCAACCATCCGTGTAAAGAGATGGACAGCTGGGCATGCAATTGCCACTGAACCACACTCACATTCACCAGCACTTGCAGTCAACAGAGGATTTCCCTTAAATGAGTTAAGGGATGTGGTCTTCATCGCTGTGTGTGGTGGGGCTGTACTGCACCATAGTGAAGAGGAGAGAATGATGGGGGTTAGAGCTCCTTCCTGAGCAACAATCAAGAAGCCCTGAAGAGTTCTCCTCTCCGCCCTCTCTGCTGGGCCCAGGACTGCCCTTCTCCCCTCCAAGGAGTCCTGCCTCCACAGGAGTAGCCCCTTCTTGTGCCTTTCCATAGTGCTGGTGCCACTTGCATTTCCAGAGCAGGATCTCAGCTCCACTCTGAAGCTTAAGACTTACCTCAAGACTGAAGATGAATAGAGCAGCCCCGCAGCCTGGAGCAGCCTTGGTGGTCCAGGGTAGCAGCAGCTGGGCATAGGGTGGATCTCTATATGGCTTCTTCTAGCCAACAGCAGAGACAGGACAGCCAAGTGTCAGATCCTGGTAAAGTTCGCAGAAAACCAAAATATTTTGTTTAGAAACTTTAATGGTTGGGGCTAGCAGGGAAATGAAAGTTTGCAAAAAGGAATATTTGCTTAGTTCTGTTCTACTGTAGTGAACATTTCCTTTGGTCCAGCTGTATTGCCTGAGTTTCTCTTATGTCTTCTATAGTGCTGGTGTTGGCAGAACTGGTACCTACATTGTGATAGACAGTATGCTGCAACAGATAAAAGACAAAAGCACAGTTAATGTCCTGGGTTTCCTGAAACATATCAGGACACAGCGCAACTACCTCGTCCAGACAGAGGTAAAGATTGCAGTGGGGTTGAATTTAAAGCCATGTTCATCTTTATGTTGTAATCAAAAAGAAAATGGATTTTTTTCAGTTATATCCCTGTAAAAACTGGATATATCACCAGGCATTTTTTGCACTGGAATGTCTCTTTTTCTAGACCAGAAACCTCAGATTTTGCTTTTGACTTACTCAGAGTTATACATGGTACACTTGTAAATGTTTATTCTGGATTTGGCAGTATTTGCCTGGGTGGCTTGTTTTGCACACCCTTTCCTTTAGTGTGCAACAGCTGTTTAGTTTATTCCAAGAGCCTACGTGACGTGCTGTTGTTTTTCTAGGAGCAGTACATTTTTATTCATGATGCCTTGTTGGAAGCCATCCTTGGGAAAGAGACTGAAGTATCTGCAAACCAGCTGCATAGTTATGTTAACAGCATCCTCATACCCGGCATTGGAGGGAAGACACGACTAGAAAAACAGTTCAAGGTAAGGCTTATCACTGCCATCCAGAGGGACTTCATTTCCCCACTCTCTTTTGTATGGCTCATCTTCACTGTCAGTTGTCATAGATAAGGAACCAAACCAGAACACTTGATTAGCACAGCACAGCATCTTGAGAAGTTCGGTCCTCAACGGTCTTAGCTACACTGCTGGAAATCAGCACTAACACTCTTGAAGTCAGAGGTGAGAAGAGGGACATGGGCACTGGTTTGGAGTGTGCTGCTGGTCTCCCTGTTCCCAAGGGCGTTTGGATGTTCCTGGGTCTCTGGTTAGCTGGGCTGGAATTCTTCCTCCAAAGTGTGGCTCTCATGCATATATACGGAACAAGACAAGAAATGAGGTTCTGAGCACCACCTACTATTTCAGCACTGGATAAGAATTAAATGTGTTTTAAGACCAGGAAACACAACATGCCTTTCTCATTGCTAATAACCGCTTGCTGCTTTTCCCTGCTATGACATAGTTGCTTTTGTCTTGGCCAAAGTAAATTTTTTTTTCCCAGATCTCCTATGTAAAACCTAAGATGTTCTGATTGCGTTTTACTTGAATGCATTTAAAAATATTTTGTGAAACTATGTATTGTAAGAAGATTATACATGACATCTGTTTTCACAGCTAAACTCGCTCAGTTAATAACTACCTAAGGAACTGAAACTGTTAAATTATACCAGGTGCCAAGCTATTCAAAAAATGAACAGGCTCTTCTCTGAATTCACTTACAGAAATCTCAGTACTTCTCCATCAGTCAAGATATCCCAGATGCTTAATTACTAAATTAAAGAAACAAGCACAAGCGCACACACATGCACAGAAAATGCATCAGGAGAAAAAGATTTCTTATTAAGAAAGAAGTGTTGCGCTTTCACAAACAATACTAAAATATATGTATAAAGATGTTTTCTGATGACTCGTGCCAAAATTTCAAAAATGCAAGTGCCATTTTCAGAAATTACTTTCTCTGCTAACGTTGCACAGGCATTTAGGAACCCTGAAACTCCTAATGGGGCTTATGCCAGTACAGAGAAGAGTTGAGTGCTATCTTGTTTAGAGTGCATTTGAAACTGGGACGTGAACAGCAGCAATTATTAAATCTTTCTCTTGTTTCTGCTGCTACCACAGAGCTGGCAGAAAATAACCTGTGCTCATGCCCTGGTAGAGTAGCTTACGTTCAACCATCTTAGAGTAACATTATGCTGAGTAATGAGTTACCAGTGCAGGAGATGAAAAAGCCACCTTTACCCTCTTTGCTCTGGTAGAGTTTCCCCATACAGTGGGGAATGTTCAAACACGAATCTGCCTCCCTGACTTTTCTCATTGCCTCGTAAGCAGCCCAGAATGAACTTGGCAGACCAGAGAACGTAACCCATGGCCTCAGATCTCAGATGCCAGCATGTTGGGTTCCCCAAAGGCCTGGCAGAAAAAGACATTCTGCAGGAATGATACGGCTTTTAGAAGAAAACATAAAAGTTTTGTTGTTGTTTTGTTTTGCTAGCTTTTCTTCCTTGAGATCTGCTCTGACTGAACATATCTGCAAGTCTTTGAAATATATTCTCAAGGATAACTAAACATAGTGTTCTGTGAAAGTACCTTTTGATGGAACTTCATTTTCAGGGTGTTTTGAAACCGAGAGCAGCAGAGATCTCTTTATCCATTAAACATGTTGTATGAAAAGAACGATTTCCATTGGTATCTTGAAAACTTTAAACAAGTTTAACAACGCGGTTTACACTTCTACTGATGCATCTTCGCAGGAGCTGGCAAAGAAACCTCCTCTCTTCATTTAGTGCACTGTGAGGACTGACTTACTACTTTATTCTTTTTCAGCTGGTTACACAGTGTAATGCAAAATACGTGGAATGCTTCAGCGCTCAGAAAGACTGCAACAAAGAGAAGAACAGGAACTCATCAGTCGTGCCCTGTAAGATCACGTCTTCGGTTTGATTACTGCCGAGCACAACTTTCTGTACTGAATCCTCCCGGTGTTATGCATGAAAAGGCATAGCCACTAGGAAGTAGAAATGTAATGTTTTGTTCAGACTAAGATGCCTTGTCTTTCATAATTACCCTGATGAAACTGAACAAAAGAAAATAGTTACAGTGTCAGCCAGATATACTGTCCAGGTGAAATGTTAATTTGAGGTGCTTAAAAATTTGGATAATTAGGTAGGGGATAAATCTATGGAATACTGAGAGAATTACTTTGATACCGCTCCCAGCTCAGGTGAGATCTCCCAGTGTGATTGCACAAGTTGTTTGTAATTCAGCTACTACAGTCAATTTCTGCATGTGAGCCTTCCCCAGATCTGAGAGTATTTGGTGCCAGAGGCCACAGATTCACAGTCGTTAATATGGAATCTGTGCAAGGTTGCCAAATGGTATGAATTTCCACCAGCATCATTCCCATCACGTTACCCAGAGTACAAGACATACAGGACAGATGATGGCCAAGCTAGCACAAAGTAATAATGGCACAGATATGGCCCATCATGAAGTTTGTTAATAGAAAGGGAAGTCATCAGGATATATCTTAAAAATAAATGTGAACAGGGCAGAAATAGCCTATACGACGTGGCACTTTGTGTCACGTAGCTGCAGTGATTTTGGTTTGGCGCTGGGAGCCTGTCAGTTGGTTTGAGGATGTTGTTGAACCCAGTCCTCAAATACAGAGAAGCGTGGGTCTGCTGAAGAACACAGGCACGCTCCTGGGTGATTACCCGTTAGGGAAGGGTTTTATCTCTGGAGGTTATCTCACCCTCCGACTGGGAGGAGTGAGTGATGATAGTGCTACGGAGTGGTAGGGAAAACAAAATAAATCAGCTGGGTTTGTGTGCTACTGGAGACAAATGGAACACTACAGTCAAGAATTACCTGAAATCCCCTGTTATCACTGCATATACTGTTATTTGGTAATTCAGCCTGCTGTGAAAATCTTTGCTATAGTAAAATTTGATTCCTGAAATTACTTTGTCCTTGTGGGAATATTGTGCAACATTCTCTTTTATATCCTGTGTTAGCAGGCAATGCTTTAACACAGTTAAAGTGCTGGCCTGCTCCGGTGGGAGATGGGAGCTGCACACTGTTTGGTTTGTTAACGTCTGAGAAATTCTTACTTTCTGCATTGTGCCATGACCAGACTTTGATCTTTATTCTTTTTTTTTTTTTTTTCTCTTTCCTTTTTTTTTTTTTTTTAATCTTACAGCTGAGCGTGCTAGAGTGGGCTTAGCACCGCTGCCTGGAATGAAGGGAACAGATTACATTAATGCCTCTTATATCATGGTGAGGAAGCCAACACCTAATTACAAAGTAAAATCAATTCTAAGGTGCTAAATACCAGATGCCTATAATTGTCTTAATTCTGTATGTAATGGCTGTGTATTAACAGATGAGATTTTAACACCTTCCTCATAATGTAAAGCTATTAACTGTTTTTTATTAAAGATTGTTACTTAAAAAAAAAAAAATAAATACAAGATGCATTTAGATAGAATGTGTATTTCCATGAGATACAGTCAAATAAATACTGGGATTTAGAGTAAATGAAAACAACAGGGACTCTGCAGAATGCAAATGGATTTATAAAATTATAGTCTGTGTGAAAATATTATGGAATAAAATGAAATAGGGTCATTATGTGTCCCCAAAGACATAATTAATGCTTTAAAAGTATTGAAGGCAGTAAGTAACTGCGTGGTTTGTTTTGCTGCAAAAGGGCTACTACAGGAGTAACGAGTTCATCATAACCCAACATCCGCTGCCACATACGACTAAAGATTTCTGGCGAATGATCTGGGATCACAACGCACAGATCATCGTCATGCTGCCGGACAACCAGAGCCTGGTGAGTTAAACGCAGCCCTCCCCGCGTGGTGCCGCCGTCGCTTAGCCAAGCGTAGGGTCACGTAGGTACATGCGATGGCTGTTTTCTGGTTGAAAGCAAAAGCTGATTTTTGAGGCACCTTCTCAAACTTTGCTGCAAATTTGTTGCCAAAAGACAAGTTCTGAGGCGTGGGGTGTGTTTTTTGCTCTCCCCTTCTGTTCTCACTTTTGGGAAAGGCATCTTGAACTGGCTGGCCACAGTGCTCACAGGCAGCATGTCGGTGAGGACGACCTCCGCGAAGCTCCTGAGGGCTGCCTGGCTGGCAGGATGCAGGGCGCTGAGGTTCCTGGGTGGCCAGGGCCATGAGTAAGGACTTTGAGAGCAGCAGAAGTATGAAGCAGGGACAGTAGGATAGTTGCTTGTTTGCCCAGGGGCTAAGGCTCAGGCCATGCAAGACTACGGCTATGCAAGGTTACAAATGCTGTTTTTGATGAAAGTATAAAGCAAACATGTATGTTAATTTAAGTGGCAATAATGAGACAGACCGCGAGAATAAGGAGACACAGGTGAAGTGCTAATCACTGCTTCCAGATTTACTAGCACGTCTCAAGAGGGCGCATTGAAAAGGATTAAGAACTAAATGGTTCGTTTTTTCATGCACACATCACGGAGGTGAATAGACGATTGTAGCTGAGAGTGGGAGAGAAACCTCCTTCATTGCAGCAGGAAAATAGCAATCGTGAGGGGCTACTAAAGAGGCAGCAGTCGATATGCTTCCTGTGAGCGGTGCGATGAAAGGGATTGCAGGCACTGCAAGGCAAAGAGCGTTCAGAGAAATCCGATCGAATCAGAAAGCACTAATGAAATGAAAGTGTGTCAGGTGGAAATGAAGAGGCTGATCTTGTCTTTACAAGTACATGAAATAGCTCTGCAGAACAGTAGCGATTAAAGGGTAAAGGGGGGGACGCTGGACTCAGCCACAGCCTTTGCAAGGATGGCTCATCCCTGCTTTCACCGTTCCCGAGGGCAGGCTGGCCGGTGGGGCAGTGGCACCCGTGCATTGGCTGAGTGTTCGGGGTGGGTTGTTGGCGGGCAAGGAGGGGCAGCCCAGGGCTGAGACCGTGCCAAGGTGCTGAACGTGTAATGCCAAAGGATGAGATGATAATGCAAGCTACTGCTGCATGAGGACCTGTCACGTGGCACCTGGCGTTCAGCAATATTCCGCTGCTTGCTGGCGTCTCTGCACGCTGAGGGCTGAATTTTCAAAGCACTCAGAGGGTTTAGGACCCTAAGTCCTGTTTTCACGATAAACCAAATCTCAACAGCATCTTGCAAATCAATGTGCGTGAAGGCTCCAGGCCCGCAGAAGTAAACCTGGGTTTGGAGACACGCTCATGGCCACAGCAGGATGAGTGGGTTCATAGCTCTTGTTTCCTCAGGAGTAAAACACGGGTTGTTTGGAGATGCAGGCGTGCCGTGCGTGCATGCTGCCGGGGTAGCTTCTGTCCTTACCTCCAGGGACAGTGGACCCCTGAAGCCAGGAGGAGAAACACGTTTTGCATGTGGTTACAGAGCCTGAGTTTCTTCCTCTGCAGTGAATTGGGAATGCAGTTACTTTTTAAAGAATAGCTTTGGCAGCATGTTGCCTACACCCTGTCAGTTAGGCTCCTTCAGCACCGAGCTGCTTCTACCATTCATAGTTTCAATGAGATTTTTTAGTGTCTGTTCAGTAGAGGAGTTTTGCTGGAGAAAGTGCATTAAGTAAAGCCAGTGTTTTTTTCAAGGCTAAGAGTATTTGGGTTTCTTCCTTCCCCCTCACTCCTCCACTCGCTCCTAAACTTTCAAGCCCTACGTAAGTATCCGTCAGTCTTCTACATAGGCCTGATCCACAGATCTTGAGTTTTGGATTAGACCACAATAAACACAAAATAAAAATCATAAGCAAGTAATTTTTAAAGGTCAATGAGTTTTTTCTAAACAGGTATCTGCCTTTCATGGAAAACTGTGTAGGCGGGAGGTAGTAAAGCCTAGGATACAATACAAAGGTTAAGTATGAGTGAGCTAAGAGAACCATTTCCCTATGAAACCTATTAAGAAGCAGGCGTTACCTGTTCGGACACATGAAGGAAGGATCTGGCAGGCTTACTGCCTACCGTAATAGTAAATTTGTTTTAGAAATGTTTTTTAAAAGTCAGCTCCTGATCATCTCTCTTTATCAAACCAATTTTTTGATCTACTGGATTTTCAGTCATATACAAGGTATCTGCAAGGCTGCAGTAGTGTGTTGTTTGATTCCTCTAGGCAGAAGATGAGTTTGTGTACTGGCCAAGTCGCGAGGAATCCATGAACTGTGAGGCCTTTACTGTGACCCTTATCAGCAAAGACAGACTGTGCCTCTCTAACGAAGAGCAAATTATCATCCATGACTTTATCCTTGAAGCTACCCAGGTAAAATAAACCTCCAAATGTGGGTCTTGGCTTTTCCTCAAAATGTCATTGACATCATTTAAATATGGAAGAAGAAGGGTTCAGAAACTGTTGTGAAAAAGGCTTACTTGTAAATACATATGCATGCACATTGCTCACAGGGGAAAGGTATTCTCGTCGGCTCCTTCTCCCTCTCCCATCTTCTACTTCCAGACAGATTCCTCTAGCTAGCGAGACTGTAATATTCATTGTTTGTCTTACTTGATAAGTGAAGATGTTGGTTTTTCATTTTAAAATTGCACAAGTTGAATTATTCTTTGTAAAGTACATGAAGGCTTATTGTCTATTTCTGCTTATAAAATTCAGCATTTGTAGTTTAATTGTTCGGGGGTCTTAATTAAGGAGTTTTACTTAAGCACATTTCTTTTGGGCTATAAACCTGCCTCTAGTTTGCTATCAGGATTGCAGCTGGATTCTGCTGCAAAATGTTAGTTTGGCAAGCCCTTTTAAATTTGAATCCCTTGGTTGCTCTTCTCTTGTTTGACTTTTGAGCTTTAAGGGCTCTGAGAGAAGGTTTATATGGATATAAGCCCTGAATTCAAATACAAAATTTTTCATGAACTAAACATTTTGTTAAAGTTGCATTATTTTAGGGTGTTCACCATTACAGAGATGCTAGAGCTGTGTGTCTCTCGTCTTCTTTCTATATAAACTGTTTGGCAGAAGGTATCTCTTCAGTGTGTAGTGAGGCTCTTCCCTCTTTCTACCTGGAGTGGATAAATGTCAACCTAAAGCAGCTAATGCCCGGGCTGGTTTTTCATTGCAGGATGACTACGTTCTGGAAGTCCGCCACTTTCAGTGTCCTAAATGGCCAAACCCAGATGCTCCCATAAGCAGCACCTTTGAACTTATCAATGTAATCAAGGAAGAGGCCTTAACAAGGGATGGCCCCACCATAGTTCATGATGAGTATGTCATCTTTTCTCCCATTTACGTGCCGGATGTACAAGGAGTTACTCAGCTACGGGACGCTTGTTAGGACTTATGTCCATTCTTGCATGGAGCAGATGGGGTTTAGTGGTCTAGGGAACAGGATCAGAATATTTAAACTTTGGGGATGAGTTTTCTGAGGCCAAATACATTTTGCTTAATGCAGTTTTTATGTTGGTCATAATCTTAGGTGGACTCTGAAAGAGAGGCTGTTTGCTTTGTAAGCATTTTGGATTCTTCTGCACCTGGAAGTATCCCAAACAAATTCTACAACCAGTTTCAGAACCCAGCAGAGCCCTCGTTTAGAAAAGCCTCTAAGCAGCCCAATATGGGCTTATAAAAACCAGTTTCAAAACAGCCCTGAGCTCCTGTCTAACAGTTCAGGTTTAATGTGCCATGTAACAGAACAAGCTCAGCTCAGCTCGGTCTCAGGATGAGCAGCAGAAGTATCTTGTGACAAAAGGCCCAGGTTTTCTGAGAGCAGATTTATTTTTCCTCCTTCTGTTTCCCTAAAAACACTCCAAGGGGCCCATATGGTGCCAAGTGGGAGGGAGGGAGCCCACTAACACAGGGCCAGCATGCCCTAACACTTGTCTCTTTTGTAGTGCAACGGTGAGCATTGTCTTGCCGGCTATGCTTGAATGCCCAATTATAAAGGGTGCTAAATACTGCATTGCATATTATTACTTTGCATACATTATGGAGCTGCAAAATACCATTATAGTGAAGCTGGAGCCTGGGTCTAACAGGATCTCTTTGGAGGGACTGTTTCCTGGCGGTCAGAGCACTTTCTGGAGTCGTTCTGCCGTTAAAAACCCAAGGGAGCCCGGTTTCTGACACTGCTTGAGTTGCCCTCAGAGCGAACACCAAGCCAGCATGAACAACTGCTATACCTGCAACGCCCCTGCCCTCGGATCCGTTAGAACTTTTGTCATTTCTACAAAACAGTTAGTGGGGAAGTCTTGGAAATCCTCACCTTTTGTGCCAAAACCTTATTACCATACTCTGGTATTTCAGTGGTCAGATCAGCCTTTGTATCGCACGCACGTGGTATCTGCCGCTGCTGAAAGAGCTTTCACTTCACATCGTGTGTTGCTGCTGCAACAGGTTTTTCCCTGCAAATGGTGCCTTGGGCTGCAGCAAGTAGTTTTTCTCCTGCCGTCTCCTGCCTTGCTAATGCACAGTGTAAGCTCTGTTGCCTTTTGCCAGCACTGATTAATTCCAGACTAGTTTTAATATTCATGCTTTGGGTTGTCTGAAGTGAGGTTTTGCTACTCTTGCAGTATTTAAGATTATGTTTTACAAAATTAGAACCATTATTGATTTGGCCATTTCATTCTAGACCAAAAAAAAAAATCAAAATCCCCTTCCTAACAGTGCTGAGTCATTCTTTCTGTAAATTGCTTTTTTGGTTTATTTGTCATATTCAATGATTTTATTTTTATGCCTAATACATAATGTGGATTCTGCTTTTCATTGGAGCCTAAGCAAATGTAGCTGAAAATGAAAATTTCCCTTTACAACATTTCCCTTTACAATTTCCCCTTCCCTTATGCAACAACTATGTCACATAATCCACTAATAATTACAATTGCAGATTAATTCCAAACATATGAATTTGCAGATACTAAATGCATGTGGTATTTAGGAAGTACATGGTGGAATGAACTTGGTAACAACATTTCAAAGAAGTTCAGAAATTCCAGCTCGAGACAGTTGTCAGGGTTTTTAAATATAACTGCCCATATGTGGGCAACTAGATAAAGATTTGCTGCATAATTTTCCATGAGAAAAGCCTTCAGATTGCTGGGAGCTGGAGGGTATCAGCCCAGGTGAAAATGAGGCCATTGGACCCTCAGGGGCATTTAGTTGCGCCCCGTCAGGCACACGCCCTGGCCGCTTTGTCCCCTACCCCTGTAGATGATTGGTCACCACCGCCTGTATGGTTCTGCTGCTTCTTCTATAGATTTTCATCAAATATAGCAGATCTATTGTGATCTGATTTCTGTTTCCCATTTCTGGCCAAATTGAGTTTGCAACAATCGTATGAAATTAAGTCAGCATATGTCTCGATTTCCACGGGAATTTTGTAAAAAATCCTAGTGGTAATCGCATGATACCAGATGGCAGTGCAGCACTTGCTGATCGTTTAAGTTACCATGTACAGCTCTCCAAAGGGCTTACAGAGCAAGTCAGCACCAACGACCCCTTCTGCAGGTGGGGACATTGTAGACACAGACTTTCTTCAAGTCACAGAGCAGACCCGTATCACAGCCAGGATGGGATTTCAGTCTCCTGAGCACTGGGAGAGCAGGGGACAGTTGAGGTTCCTCGGAAGCAGTTGCGAGCCCCGGTGACTTAGGATCCTCTACCCCACGCCCCGCAACTGCACGCCTGACTCAAGCATACCCACAGGCTTAGCAGCAGTAAGATTTCTACCTGACCAGTATCTCAAGGACACATTAAGTCATGCTCCCGACGAATAGCCGTTGCTCACGTTCTTATTAAATGACAGCACAGCTCGACTCTTCAGAATCCATAATGCCTCTTGGGCACCCAACTCGGGGGTGTCGCATTTTGCCGATGAATCGGACCTAAGGAAAACTTTGAGATGTGCCCCATTTACTTGTGAGCACCTCATATCCGTGTTAGTTTTCTATAATTGTCAGATGTGGAGGAAGAGGCAAAGTCTCATTTCTTTCTAATCATTTATGTTTTGCTTGAGCTCCCACTAATGAATTTAAAATACGCTCAGTTGTAATGCAGATGCTTTCAGTATATGTGGCATGCGAGAGCCGATTTCAGTGTTATAGTCTCCAGGCTGGGTATTTTTAAATGGCTCACGATCTTCTGCTGATATGGTTCTTTGTATTAAATACTGCAGATATCCTGAGATGGCTGGTGTACCATCCAATTTCTTCTATAAATTACTAAAAATTAGCCAGTATAAAACGAGCATTTAATAGTTACAAAGATGAACTACAGTAAACAAATAAGACTGTATCAACATTTTCATGGCTCTGTGTCGGTGCCCAGGTATGTTTCTGAGTATCTCATCATTTTGGTGTGGTTTTTCAGGTATGGAGCTGTGTCAGCGGGAATGCTATGTGCCCTTACCACTCTGTCCCAGCAGCTGGAGAATGAAAATGCTGTCGATGTTTTCCAGGTGGCAAAGATGACAAATCTTATGCGGCCTGGAGTATTTACAGACATTGTAAGTCTTTAAATGCAACATAAATGGATAGTTTACAAGGTTTTCATCTGAGACTAAAAGCATGAACTAAAACACATTCTGTTACCGAGCAGAATTTGCATTTGGGTTTTTGTGGGTTGGTTGTTTTTCTTGTAGAGTTGTCATTTTTTATAAACCTCAAACCCACACTGTAAGTCTCTGATTTGCAGTTAAGCTTATTTCTCATACAGTTACGGGCCGCTGTACAGGCAGCCCTAGCAGCGAAGGACCTTTCAGCTTGTCATCATCCCCCTGCCAGCCCTGGAAGTTAAGCTCTGCCATTTAAACCCGGCAGGCTGGGGTCTGAAGGGGTGCCAGAGGGCAGGTGGAGCTGCAGGGAGATACAGGTTCAACAGGAGAATCATAGAATCATAGAATCATAGAAAGGTCTGGATTGGAAGGGACCCCAAGGATCACAGAGTTCCAACCCCGCTGCCACAGGCAGGGACACCAACCTCCAGGCCTGGACCTACACGAGGTTGGCCAGGGCCCCACAGCGCGAGCGGCAGCCTTGTCTCTGCGCAGGGCTCTGCCGGTACGAGGGGACAACCTGGGGCTGAGCTGTGGGCTCAGGTATTGTCCCGCCCTCCTGTAGTGTTTAATAATATATCAGGAATAATATAATCTACCCAAAACTGGAATTTGGGGTTGACAAGGTTAAACTAGATTAATAGAGGTAATTGCTCTCTAGGTCTTTTTCTTTGCTATATGTACACTTCTAGTAATGAATATCCGTGACCTTCCCTGGAAATGCCAAATTTAAGTGCCACTCGCTTAAGTATACTGAAAGGATGGAAATAACTTGCCTTGTCTTTTCCAGGAACAGTACCAGTTTCTTTATAAGGCAATGCTGAGCTTGGTCAGCACTAAGGAAAACGGAAACGGTCCCATGACACTGGACAAAAACGGTGCTGTGATGGCCAGTGACGAATCTGATCCCGCAGAAAGCATGGAGTCTCTTGTCTAATTGGAAACCTGAAAAGGCACTTAATTTGTAGAACTTCTGAAGACTGAGTGAACTTTTTTGAGGCCTTTTTTGCCAGACTCTAGGTTATACAATAACCCAATTACTTTTTTACACTGATAAAAGTTTTGATATTTATTTTTTGCCATTTTATGTCTTAATGGTATCCTACTGAGCATTTGCACCTCTGTTTATTTCACACAGTGAAACACAATTTTATCTAGTTTGCACTATATGATCAGTGTTACTGCCTATAATATTCTAATACAAGACAAGCCCTGATGTGACATTCCATGACAACAAACATACGCTTTTTCTGTTTCGTTCAAATGCAGTGAAGTTTTGTTAACTACGGTGATCCTCGAATCTTAAATCTTGAATGCTAGGCCAGATGGATTCTTTCTACGACAGATACTGTACCCCCTTCATACCATAGTTATTATTTTAATGATCATGTCACGGTTTTGGTAGCGGTATTCTGCATTCCAGTGGAGTGGATGAGCAATGTTCATCCTTTCTTGACAAAACGTGGCAGGCGATTATTAGTTACAGTGAAGGTGTCATAGCCTTGTGGAGCTGAAACAATTATTTCTGTACTGTTTCAAATTGCTGTTTTGTACACTTACAGGCCTAAGACGTGCTTCACACGGAATATATAAATTACATACAGCGTCATTACAAATTAGATGCAACTCATATGTGGGACACAGTGATAGGTTTTGAATTTACAATTTCAAGGTTTCCCCATGTATTCAGAAAAAATGTCGATTCTAGTTTTTAACCAGCCCTATCATGGGAAAGAATTTTGGTTTTATTCTCATCAGAGCCAATAGAGTGAGAAATCTACTACAGCCCAAAATCAGACCTGTTTTCAGATATATTGAAGGTAGCAATATTTTACATTACTAAGCTATTCAATATTTTAAACACATTAATTTCCTTACTATTTCTTGAATATGACCTCACACCTAATGGTATGTTACATGATGACAGGCGTTTCTTAATTTCATAACTGTTAGATGCCATTTTTACAGGTGTGTAATTTTCATACTTTAGTGCTAAAACATAAAGTACTGATCCATATTTACTGGTGAAGCAAACTAATAAAAAAACTACCTATAAAGTTACATTCTCCCTCTTTTTTTTTGCCACTAATTCTGTAGCGCAAACCTAGCTTATTGTGTTTTCCCTCCCACACCAATAAAATGGTTTCTCCCAGATTATATAAATAATTGAATTATAGCTTGGAGCATTTAAGTACACATCCTCACTGGCTCCCTTTTCCTTTGTATTTGGTCACAATTTGACAAGATCCATCCCTGTTTATCAAAAGAAGTAAGCACATATTTAATTCTCCTGAAAATTAAAGCTAATCCTGTCCTTCATAGCTTGTCTGAGTAGGGAGCGGTTATTGAATCTGCCTTGAAAAGGAAATATGCCGTTTCAACCACCCTGACATTTGGTATACAGTTAAAGGCACTATCCTTTATATATGGCATTAGTTTCTTCTAAATTTCAACTGCACAAAACATGCATGGAAATTTTTCAGGACTTGTCAAAATGTTACAGATGTTTTTCATTTAAATATAAACCTATTTATTTCTGCCGGTCCAGTCTTGCTGAAATACAGACATTTGGCAAGGCAAAACCCACGTCTTTTGTTGGAGGGGAGGGCAGGGAGGAAGCTTAGCTGAGAGGAAGGTTCTGTGCATTTTCACCCACAGGGAAGCGGAAAGCGAACTGCTTAAAAATTATATTGAGAGTAGGTATTTTGGTTCAGAACCTGACGAGGTACAAGCTGATACAGCCTTGCTGAGAGTAGAGGAGCTATGCAAACTGGTGTGTGCTAACATCCGGCCCTTTATTTTTAATAAGGGAAAGATTTCCTAGAATGGATACACTTGATTAATTCCAACAGCAAAGTATTTAAGAATTCATCAGCAACCTTTTTCATAGTTACCTTCTACTTCTCAGTTTGTTGAATCCCTCCGCGCAAGTGAAGCAAGTAACTGCTAACGCTGAACAGTATAATACACCCATGGTTTCAGTAAGGAGATCCCGTGTCCAGCACCAGCTAGTCCAAATAAAAAATGTACAAAATATTTCAAAAACGTTGCTTTGTAGTTTGCATCCCCTTTGCAGCAGGACAGCCCAGCCCCGAGGAGTCTGTCAGTTAATGCCTGGGAGGAGTTAAGACTGGCTCTCCAGTCGCTACAGCGCAGTAGTGAGAATTGTCTCAGTACGTTTTTGGGCACGGCTGGGCTGGAAGGCTTTGCCCGGTGGTCTGCTGGCCAGTGTGCATCCGCGTTGGAGGCTGCGGAGCCCCCAGTAGTGATGCTGGCCCCAGGCAATTCTGGCTAGTAGCAGAAAGGGACTCTGATGAGTTGGATCGGTTCCATCTGAAGTATCTATGTTCCTGGGGAGGTGTAGGGTGAAGTTAAGAAATCAAACCCTGACAAGAGCTAAGTGACACAAAGATTACTGCAGGCATCGAGAGAGTGGGATTTGTTCAGTCCTTTCAGCTAATTACTTTTCATTTCACTGGCATGATGGAAGATCATGCCACGAACTGTGGTTCCTGACACACTGCCTGAATATCCTTAGTTTAATCCCTTAGTTTCTCACAAGTTTTAAAATTTGATGAAAGAAGGCGCTGGGGGGTGAACTTTGGTAGGTGCTTTGGAAATCCATGCATTTGCATTGGCGTTTTCCCACACCTGAAATACTTGCTTGGGGTTTAATCCTTGGGGAAATAATTTACACTGATATTCTATGAGCTCTCTATGGATTTTTTTTCTTCGGGGGGCTCAAGCTGCGTGTTAAGTGCTGTGCTGACAGTCAGATAGCCAATAGATGGGGGTGAGGCATTAGGCCTGGAGCGGATGAGGCTAGGAATTGCTTGCGAAGGTCAGGATTAAGAGCGCGTAAGAGCCAAATCTATCCTGCTGTAAGCAGCCGCAGTTCTGCTCTCTTGCACGGATTTGCACCTCTTT
>KL256790.1:78701-89338 GCA_000699545.1 Podiceps cristatus
GGGAGTGAGTGGGCGTTCGGAGGCGCGCGCTGGCAGAGCTCCGCGGAGATGCTCTCGTGCCTCTCTGGCCCCAGTCCCGCGCCGCGCACCCTTGCTTTTGCCACGCCAGCCCCCCCGCTGTAACCGCTTCTTGGCATTCGGTCGAGATGTCTTTCAAGCCTCAGAAGTTGCCAGACGATGTGCAAGCCTGCAAATTAAGAGAACCTGAGTGTATCCCATCGCTATAAATTGCGGTCCTCAGCACCAGCCCTGAGAAATAAGGAAATAAAAGACCGAAGTACACGTGCATATGTGTGTCTACATTTAGAAAATACTATTTCTCCATGTCTTGCACATGTACTGCGCCCGCAGACCATGTGAAAGACATAAAAGACTTCTGTGCGTTGAGCCCGGAAGAGCAGCCCAGCTTTCCAAGAGGGAATGCTTGGAAAGCTGCTGTCTCCTCTGAGCATCCGAAATGGGCGACAGCCTCAGCCGAATGCCCGGTCCTACAAACGCTCCTGCACGTGCACTTGGCGTCGGTAGGCAGGTCTGGGAGAGCAGTAGGGCCGCCCAGGCGTGCAGGCCAAGCCCTGATCCCACTGCAGGACCGAGGTCTAAAGAACATTCATTTTCAACAGCATTTGTCCTTAGGATTTCACAGTGTCCATTTCCAAATACGAATTTAGGAACAGAAGGGGAAAAAAAAAAAAAAAAAGTCCAAAACTCTTAAACTACTTCTTGTGTGTGACTGTTTCAGTGCCATGGGTCTGTTCTAGGTTAGTGGAGTCATTTACAGGATCTGCAAAATTTCAGTTGTTTTTCCAGTTTCTGACTGCTTGAATTGCTTGAACCCAGAGTGATACATTGGAATATTAGGAGAAGAATCTTTATGACACAGCACAACTGCCTTCTTATTAATCTTTTTTAAGCTGATATATTTTATTTAAAAGCTAAAAAATATAGATACCAATTTTACCAAAGATACATACTACTAATTCTCAGCAAAACAAAACCAATTTAATTTAAAAAAAATTACAATGTAGTTGTCTTAAAGAGTTAGCAGTCTTTCTCAAATTCATGTCTTTTGACATCAGATCTTGTGTTCTGAAGTTTATGTTCAAATGGTGCCAGTGAATTTTTATATGAAGGGAAAATGCCTATTTGTTAATCCACTGCATTGCTTTTCTGCTTTTCTTTGTTGTTTTTTTTTTTTTTTGGTTGGTTGGTTGGTTCTGGTTTTGGGGGTTTTGGTTTGGTTTGGTTTTTTAGCGGAGTTTTTATTGTTGGTTGGTCAGAGAGTTTTTTGTTTCCCCTTTACTCTTCTTCTCTTTGTTGCCATTCTGACAATGTGAAGAACATTGGCTTTATTTATCAAAGGAGAAGGAATGCAAAAAATAAAGAAAGAGAAGGAACTGTAATGAAGAGATTTGGCCTCTACTTTGTCTTAGCTGTTAAACTGTTTTTAGTGTTTTTGTTAACTATTTGCAAAGGGAAGCATTTTCTACAGAGGATAATTAATTTCAAGAAAAATGTCTTGAGTTTTAAGAATAAACATGTCTCCAAAAGAGGAGATAGTCAATTTTATACAATGTCACAACTCTCCAACATTTGGGGTAGTGACTCTTTTTGTTTTGTTAGAACATTTGAAACTAGCAAGCAGCCATCGTTTCTAAAGACCAACGCGTTCATGTGTACTCCTATTTTCTTTTCCTTCATTTTTAAAATAGCAAAGTCATTAAAACTGTAAATATTTTGTTGCTTGGATAAGCATCTTCTGGGAACTTTGTATCTATGGTATATAATCATAGAATTTTATATTTTCATATAAAGCTAATTTTTTTCTAGTTTCACCTCCTTCCTAGTTCTGTGGTGGCTATGTGAATACATACCTTCTGTGTATCGAGGTAGTGAGACACCATCATCACCCTCCAAAAAAGATTTCCACACATGTCATTTCTTTGGGGCAGTGATTGTGAAAGTTGGATTATTTTTTTTTTATTATTCCATTGTCAGTGTGTGCAATAGGAATTAGACTTAGCCAGTCACTGGATACGTTTGTCTCATTGATCCATTCAGAAAAAAAAAAAAAAAAATGTGGTGTTTGGTTTGGGGAGAGGGTGGGAGGGAGTATTTTGAGGGAGATTTTTTTGTTCATTTTTTTTTGTTTGGGGTTTTTTTGTAACTTGAAGAATTTTCTTTTTGTTATGTTAAACTATATCGAATCATTCTATTATAGTGTTATTTAATATGTAAATTGTATTGCTATACATAAAATAAAGTATGGTTTTTGATGTATTTACAGACTTCTTCCTTATTTGCATCAAACACACATACAGAACAGATGCAGGAGTCTGTATTTCATTGTCCCAGGCGTGCAGGAAGAATGATGAGATCCAAGGCCCGCTTTAATTAGATCTCACGTTTCCAAGCAGTACTCAGCTGGGATCTGTCTCGCAGGCCGTGGAGATCGCCGCTCCTATCTCGATTGTCTCCAGCTCTTCGGGAGCTGCGGGTGGCCCCCTCCCTCTCCACCACCGGGCCTCCACAGGCTCTCGTGACCCATCAAAACCTGTTGGAAGGGGGATTGTCTCCGTTCAGAACGGCACCTCAGAGCCTCAGCTGCATTGCCAGCCCCTTTGGGTGTGCTCTTCCCCAGGTCTAAGTCTGGTTTATCAGTAGATCATAGAATATTTTGGGTTGGAAGGGACCTTTAAAGGTCATCTAGTCCAACGCCCTGCCCGCCTGGAGGAACGGGGGCTTCCACCAAGCCCCTGGCACCTCATTTGTTGTGATAACCTGTGGCTCCTCACTGCTCAACTAACCCCAGAGCTGCGGTAGCAACAGTACTCATCCCCCTCTCAGACAGCCTGGGAGGGAGGGACAGATGTTCCGAATCCTAGAGATAAGCAGCAAATACTCCCCATGGAGCGCGTTAGCCGTCGTACCTCCCTGCTGCACCCGAGCCAAGAGCTGCCGTTAAACAGGCGCACGTTACACCACCGACGCTCGGTGTTTGCAGCAAAACCCCAACGGCTCCGCTTACCGCCTCCCGTGCTGATTCTGTAGTGATTGCACGCGTTCCTTTTTTTGTTGTTCTTGGGGGAAAACCGCTTGGTTTTGTGCACGTTCTCGTTCCGGCCGCAGAGGCACACCTGCCTGCTGTCGGGGCCTTCCGAAAGACGGCGGCACGCAGCGTCCGGAGCAGCACCTGCACAGGGACAAACGTCAGTCCCTGAAATCGCTTGGCGAGGTTCAATTGCTGGTTAAAACCAATACACAAACCAAAACCATTTGCCAGCGTCTGTGTTGCCGCGTTCTCACCTGTAAGGTCCACGCTCTGGTTGACCAGGAGAAAGAGGGAACCGAGGACACTCGTCAGGGTCTGTGCTGAGAGGGCCACCAGCAGCACGGCCTGCTGACCCCTGCCAAGCCCCTTACTTCCTAGCCTGCTCCCTCCAGCCCTTGCTCCAGGGCCCTGCTTCGTGTTGCATCCCGGTAACGGCCCAAAAGTAGCCCACAGGCCGGCTCCACCGGCCTTGCCGCGCAGGAGCTGCTTCCCGGCCCGCCAGCCCTGCCCGGGGATGCTACGGCAGCCACAAGAGCCTGGTGCCCTGCACGGCTTTCAGGCCAGGGGCAGGCAGCCTCCCTGGAGAAGATGGCGGCCCCTGCGTCCGCAGGTAGGTGGGTACGCGGCGCTTCGCCACAGCAGTGTGAGAAAGCTGCTTACATACCACTTCTCTTGAGAAGTGCCTGAAAGACGGAGCTGCTGGCAAGCTGAACCCGAGTCAACACCACTTGCTGCAAGAAAAAGACTAACACAGGCCTGGCAGGTCTGCCCGGGGACCAGGCAAGGAAACCCTCCCATCCTACTCGCAGCAGCTTCAATGCTGTGTCTTGAAGGGAGGGAGAACCACACGGGGAAAAAAAATGAAACCCCAACTGAAGACAGGCAAAAGGAGAACAACAGGGATGGTCGTTGATCTGGAAATCCTCTGAGCAAAGACAGGATGAACCGGGACGTTGCCTAGCGAAACGCTGGAGAGAGACGGCCTGGGAGAGGCAGGGGTGGAGGAGAGGCTGTGGGGCTTGTCTCCTGGTAGTTAAAACACCCCTCCCGAAGGAAGGGTGTGATCACCCTAAACCGTTGGTAGGTATGACGAGAAATAGAGCTCCAGCAGCCGCAAGGAAGGTAGGGGCTGGCAGTGAGAACGTCTCCTAGGGCAGTGATGCGAGGAGAAAAGATCTGCCCGTGGCAGTTGCAGAAACCAGGACAACCTGAGGCAGCCCCTTGGGTGCTAAGACCACCCCCCCCACACACACCCCATTTTCATCAGGCGGTGGAGCCCCTGCCCTGCTGCCAGCCAGCGCAGCGGTGCCGGTACAACGCGGGGCCGAGCGCCCTGCGGGATGCAGGGTGGCGGCTCTTCTCCGGCTTACCCTCGCCTCCAGCCAAGCTCAGCAGCGGCCCCCTAAACTGCAAACCTTGCTGCAGCGCAGCGCTTGAGTCCCCGACCGCCCGTGCCACCTTGTCAGCACCCAAGGCCGGAGTGGAGCCCAGGAGGGAAGGCAAAGCCTTGGAGCAAGTGCTCAGATCCTGTGCTTACGCTGGGGAAGAGGCCTGCCTGGGACCTATAGCCAGTGGCAACATAGAGTAAGTACTTTGATACTTTGGCACTAAAGATATGATTTACCAGCCCTTCCCACTACTAACAACGCGGCTGAATTAATTGGTGGCATCAGGAGATCCCAACTTCTTCTGTAATAAATAGCTAATGAGTTTAGCCTTTAAGGCTTCCAGAGGCTGCTAGCAGTCATGCTAAGCAGGCACAAATAATAGCAGTATTTGTATTAAATGGATTCAAATGCCAGAAGGTGTGCTCTCAAGACCTTTTGTAACATAAAAATAATGTTGATCAATGGTTTGATCCCAGTCCTATTACTTAGTCCCTTCAAGCTCCATGAAGTGCTTCACGCACTGACGTGTCACCCCCACTCTCTGGCAGCTGCCTTATTGATCACTTGTGGTTTCTGTTTCCCCTTTGCTGCCAATCAATGGGTTTGATGTCTTTCTGACTTTGTAATGCTTTCAGAAGCAACACTTCACAAAGCAATCTTTCCTGACACTGTGTTCAATTAATCTGACAGTCACTGGGCTCGCTTTTCTTTTCTAAAGTTGTTGTTATCTTCCTTATGTCTTGAAATCCTTGTTTAGGAGTTGACGCCTGCTTTGCTGGTGTTTCATGTTACGGTTTTGAATTTTGAAAAGATCCTGTATTTCAGTTCCGTGTCTCTTATGGGAGCAGTTTCCAGTAGTTCATATCTCACTGTCTGTGTCCGTGAGCCATCCTTTCTGTATGGCTCCTAATTTCTGTCACTCCCAAACTCAAACCGTGTTGGTTGTATGTCCTACATCACAGGATATTTGTGCAGAATATCTAATCATAAATACTTTGTTCCTCTATCTACGGGGCTGCTGAAAGAGAGCGTTTCTGAGTCAACATCAGCAGAAAGCCAGAAGGTATGTGTGTTTCGAAGGATAGCGTTATTGGCTGGAAGCCCAAGGCTTGATAGAAGGGAATGTGGCACAACCCTCCACCAGCTGTTTTGCTGGGGTTTTATGATCTAAAAAGATTTCCCATCTGAAAGATGAGGGCCAGCAGGCTCTGACTGCACAGGCTCCTATGTAATGTAGATGTTTTTCTGCACTGTTAAGCTCTATGGTCCCAGCTTTCTGTGGGTCCATCAGGGCACGATGCCTGCAGCCAAGAGTGAGCAGAGCACTGAAGTTTTTCCTACACATGAATCTGGCCTAGGATGGGTTTGAGACAGCTGACGGCTACTTCTGGTACTGCTCCATAAAATGTATTGTTGCTCTGGTCATAGCTACCACATCTGTACAGAAGGCAATGTGAAGTCTTGTAAGCTGGTCTCACACCAGCCCTTGCAAGCCAGATCTGGGGGAATAAGGCACTAAGGCAACAGAGGGAACCTCTGAATAAAACCCAGACACACCCAGACGCTGTAAGAAAACTAGTACAGACTCTTGAAAAATATTTTCACATCCTCATAGAGAAGCTGTGGCTTCTCAGTAGGAGCAACATCTGACCAGGCTATTTTCTACTGACTTACACTAACTTCCCACTGGGTAATCAGTAGGCTGTGGGGCATAGGTGAAGACTTGATAGTCCACTAGAATAAGAAATTAGTATGTCCCACAGTCACTAATGGTGGTCAGCGTGTTCTCATCCATTGGTTGAGGTGCTTCCTTCACACAGACTTCCAGTGAGGCAGGAAACACTGGTCACAACGACAATTGCCGTGAATTTTGTAGAAAGAAACTTGAGAACTCTATGACAAGCAATATCCATTTGGCATATGGCACAGCAAGTGCTAGAGTTCAGCACCAGAGCTCCTGGTGCTGCATGCCCCTTCTTTCCGTGGGAGGGGAAGACTGCAATCCTCTTCAGTTCCTTGCTGAGAAGGTGAAGCAAGGGGAGAGCTGACGAGCTTGATTGCAGGATAAAATGAGATCTTTAGCGTTTTCTCAGCCAATGCATGGGAGGAAAATTATGATCTCTTAAAGAAAGCCTGGCTGTTTTCTCTTTGCAAAGAGGTTCCTACGTGGTGCACAAGAGAGATGGAATGGGAATGTCCTGCATGGCCTAGATAAATGAGCAATTTCCTGTAACAAGGTGCTGATGAGGTTTCATCAGCAGACCACCAAAAAGAATAGAAAACCATGGAAATACAATGAATTGAGACCATCATTACATGCAGTCTGATGGGACCATCAAAGCCAAACAGCTTCGCCCTCCAGGAATTTTTCCTAACTGCTCAAATTGTTAACGGTATTGGCTCAGTGTCAGAACCGTTGGATGAACTCTGAGTCCAATCATCAGATGAACGTTCTGATTCGAAGCTGTAGTTTTAATTTAAAATATCATTTACTGTCATTTAAATTAAATATAATTTCATTCATGACATTTGGGAATTGGCATCTGTAGAGAACATCAGGTTGCAGAACGTCCGGCGTGTAGAAATGCCATGGGTGTGACTGCGACCAAAACAAGCTGTTGGCCGTTGTAGCTGTAATACAGCAAACTGTATAAAAATGGGGGACACAGAATAAAAGGGTTAAGCTATTTAACAATTTATTTAGCTAGGTAGAGAAAGGTTATCACACTTTGCCACTAGCAAAGAATGTCCTTAGTTTTGCTTAATACTAGCCTTCAAGCTGAAAAAACACCATTAGCGAAGAGGAAAAAAAATCACAAAAACTCTTAAAAGTTCAGTAACTTAGGTTATGAAAGGCTCTGCCTTCTGAATTTTAGTGCTTTAAATAAGCTTCCTTATTACTTAAATCCAATTTTCTAGATAGCCTCTTACTTTGAGCCTGTTAGACAGACGTTATGCCTTAGCCTGAAAGTCTCCCAGTGACCTGTAAATTGATTGCAGCCTGTGAAATTGGCCATAAGTAAATCTTTGCTCTTTTTTTTTTTTTTTTTTACCTATTTTCTTTTCTTTTACTGAAAGAAAAGGATGCAGGTGGCTTGTCTACTATCAGGCTATAGATCCTGTATGCACTTCAGAAACGCTATTTACCTCCTAGCAATGATGTAGCTCCTGAAATCTGTAGCAGTAGGCTCTTATCTTATGAAGCCAAGATCACTGTGTTTGTTGATAATACCATTATGTAACAACAACAACAACAACAACAACTAAATTCTGGTCAATTTCTGTTCTTTATCATCACAAGTACCTTTGCAATAGGCAGGGCTTTATTCATGTGATAGGTTTGCATATCTCATAGTAGTCTACTGTGTCATATATTTGGAAAGAAAGAGGCGCACCACAAACACACCCAACTGGTTTCATGCAGGACATCAGTATAAAGAGTTTTAAACATTTGTTTATCTCGTTATTTGTGTTTGCAACTTACATGTGTTAAAAAATGTCCTGTACCTTTCTTGCATCGTAACAACTCCACAGGATCAGGGTGCCATAGCCGTCTCTCATGTCGTTACGTCTCCATAACATTCACCCGGTGAACTGGGAGAACATTTTATGACTGTGTAGGAAGAATAACTGATTCCACCTCACCCGGCCAGGTGAGCAGAGCCCTGTCGCAACACAGTTTTCTCTATCTGCCAAAAATCTCCTCTTAGTTCCCCAGCTTGAGTCTCCGGTGCCTGATCAGCCAGGGCTCAGCACCTTCCAGTCACCACCAAAGATTAATGACTGGTCCCCGATTCATCAGCTTTAATAGTTTCGGAAACACGTTGTCATGCTGGTATCCAGGGGAATCAGGAAGATTAAGTAAGTAACTGCCAAAAAAAATATATTAAGCTGGAGTTTGTCACATAAAAGTTATGACAAAAAGAATAAACTCCAAAATGACAAGCGAAAAGAACATGGTGATTTAATAAAGTTGTTCAAATCACACCAAAGTTCTCAAATGAGGGATATTGGTAGTCCTTCCCCCCACCACTGCTTTTTATGCTGTTCTTTCTTTCAGATGATCCCTGGTTTTATGCTCCTGCCATTGTACGTAGCTGGGAGGAAGACCATGTTGCACAATATGATAAAGCTACTTTTACAAACAATCACCATGTCACAGACACGTGGCACGAAGTGTTCACCCAGACATTTGTTATTAATGGGCACTTAAACACAGCCTCGGCAATGAGCAGCCCGGAGCAGGGCTGAGCACGCAGCCGCCCCTGCCCGAGCTGTCTGCCTGAATTGTCTCTCACCCTCTTTTCTCCCTCAGACTGTACAGTCCTTTTCCAAAACAGACAGCAAAGTCCCATTACATTTTATCCTTCTTAGTAAGTCCAAAAAGCATGTCCCAAAAAGGTAATATTAACTTTGGCAATCGGATTCCTTGCCTTTGGAGCTCTTATTCCACATTCTGCCTGCGCTTATGGAGATTTCAATCTTTATTGATTTTCCTGTGCCACCTCTCAGCATCCTTCCTAGGCAGCATCATGCATTAACTTTCCATAGAATGAATATTCCTGTTTGGTCCTTTAATCTGAAATACACCTATCTCTGAATGAGATTTCAACGCTCTGCATTGCTGATTTTCAGCTGCATGCCATAGCCCCTGTTTTTCATAGGCTGGGAACACCAAAAGAGCCCTCTGGACCCAGAGGTCCTGCTTTTAACACAATCACTGTAGTACTGGGGGGGGGGGGGGAGGGAGAGCCTTTATATTTTTTAGACTAGTTCCAACAATAAAGTTATTAAAGCTATTTTCCACCTTGCAAGAAAGCTACCTGATGACGATATTGTTCCTGCCTTTTAAACTAATTTTATTTCAACATGGTACATTTGCAGTCATCATAATCCTATTGTTGCATGTTATTCCCAGAATAATGACTGAAAATGCGATTGCCTGGGGAAGGGGGTTGTGGGTTTTGTGGGTTTGGGGTTTTTTTCTGTTTAATTTTATCTGCTGCTATAACATCAGAAGATAAGCCCATTTATTCACTAAAATCCCTCCTATCCATTCCTTTGTTGAACTCCGTTTCCAATGAAGGAGACGAGGTAATTTTGCAAAGCAATATGAAGAAAGACAGACCTACAGTTACTCCACTAAAGGCAGGCTGCAGCCACACTGCTAAGTGTTTGTCCCAGCCACAGCGCAGAGCTGGTAGCATCCTTCCAGTTCCGCTTCTCACGGGAGATGAGAATGTATACGTAGCTGCAAATCTGTACGGTCGGCTCCTCCATGCTAGGTTTGGAAAATTGTGGCACTAAATCCATAGCCTCTCTAGGGTGGCACCTCCGCAGCACTGTGGGCGCCGCAGTCTTCCTGGGCTCCGTGGCAGCAGGCCTCCAGATGAAAGAAGTTCAGATATTTTATTTTTACTCCTAACTTCTTGCTGGTTTTTAAAAATCCATTTTCAACTTGTGCAAAACGGATGATGAACGGTTTCACACCATGTCGTTACAACTATTGTAGCTTGCACCTTGTTTTCCCAAAAGCCCTATTTTGAGTCGCCGACTTGAGGGAATTGAGAAGGTAATGAGCTTCAGGAGAGTGGAATTTTAGCCCTCCTGCAATTATGATTTTTACGTTAAGCACAGAAACCCCGAAGTCTTTCTCAGATATCCAGGTGAACCTGAGCTCCAAGGCGGGTACGAGGTACCCGGGGACCAGGCTGGCGCAGGAGGCCGTTGCCCCGCTGAGATACCCACGAGCTCTCCACTGCAGTTAAGGGATACGATTCAATTGACACGGAATGGCTGCTGCAGGGGGGTGACTTCCAGAGGATGTAATTTCTCATAACCCAACTGACCTGCACAGCTGTTGATGCACTGCTGTAACAAGCCGATTTTTTTTCACGAAAGCGTTATTGCCCCTGCCCGGCGCAAAACCTGAGCTTCCTAACACCGCAACAGTAGAAGAGAAATAGATTTCTCTCTCTCCTTGCACCTGAGTTCTAGCTGACACATTTCCTATTTACAGAAGGATCCTGTCAAGCATAAGCAAGCGCTGAGAGACAAAATAGTATTAAAAAAGTGATCTCATATTATGTGCCCATTACTGACATGTTATGTATTAAATTTCCTTTTATAGTATTTAGTAAGAATTAATAGATATTTTCACAAATAGGCCTCAATTGTTACAGGTGATTACAGAGTTCAGC
>KL256792.1:379-20697 GCA_000699545.1 Podiceps cristatus
TCCCTGGAGAAAACCGTCTGCCAGGACTCACCCTACTGGGATGTGTCTCCCATCAGCGTTCCACGCTGAACGTTGTGGTCACGGGGTGTCCCCGGGTGCCAGCCGTGCCCTGCGGCTTAAAAGTGTAGTTTTAATGTTCTCAACTCCTTTGCCAGTGCCAGGTATGATTAAAAAAAAAACCTGGCACTGATGTGCTGCTGGCACTTTAGCTCTTCTTTCACTCGCATCGGTTGATTTGATAACAGCTCTTCATCCAGGTGTTTGTCACCTTTTTGAGTCAAAATCCTTGTTTTGACGATGGTGTTAATAAAATGACGCAAGCAATGTATCTTAAATATGCATTATTTTGGGGAGAGTGTTGTTCTTGTAGGAGGGCATTTTTCCAATAAGTTTCAGCCTTTTCATTAAATATGTATTGTGTTTAAGGCATTAGGTGAGGTGTCTAAGTGCAAGGTTTGTCTTAAAAATGTTTTTTGCATAAACTGTGAAGCACACGTAGCATCTCTGGTAGACCGGTCTAGCCCATTTTGAAGACTTTGCAAAAATGTTTCCACTGAAGCTGATTCTTAATAGCTCAAGGATGCTTACAGGTTACAGATGTTCGTTCTTTTTTGGTGGGTCATCCTCAAAACAGTCTGAGGCTGTTCTTTAAAGAAATGTGGGTTTGATGCCACTTGGAGCGGACTTTGTTAAGGATGCATTTATACCCCCTCTACTAAGAGTAGTGAAAGAATGTCAGCTGGATGATAGAGTTACTGAAACTGTCTTGCATTTTCAGGGTGTTAATTCTTGGTCTGTAGAGTCTCTGGGACAAAAGTGGCCTGGAGCGATACACTCTTGTGTTTGGCTTATTCTTTGGTTATGTGTACAGAGCAAAGAAGAAACTTGAGGCTGCTACTGATTGTGTGTGATGGACAATGATTGTGAGAATTATCTTCCGTTTCCATCTGCTGTGCTAAGACAGTAGAAAATACCATCAGTAATTTAGATAGATGATACTGAGCATTTTTATTATAAGAATGCAGAATTTAGTCAATTTGCTAAGCTTGAAGAAACATGTGTTCTGAAATAGCCATCACTGAAAGAATGAGCTGATGAGATCTCACAAGTATGAACCATTAAACGTAAAATGATAAGTATGCTGAAACAGAGTGGTCTGAAAAACAAAACGGGTACCAGGAGCTGAGATAAAAAAATAACTTTTGGGGCAAGGAGAAGAAAGCTCTATTAGCTGTCACTTCTTTAAAAGGAAAAACAAAAAATAGTGGCACTTCTCCCTTTACACTGACATGAACTAATCTTGCTGGGAAAGCAGCGCAGCTGTTAATAAGGAAGTTGGTAAAGCTGCCTTTTTTTTTTTTTTTTTTTTTTTTCCCATTAAAAATGGTGCACAAGCAAGACTGCATAGTAACGTGGGGTTGGATGCAGTAGACCTGAGGTTAAAAAAGAAAGACAATAAAAAAAAAAAGCGTGAAATAAATGTAGGCGATTGGGACACTGTTAATAGCCTTTGAATTGCAGTTTAACAGATAAAGGGAAATGTGGAAAAACCCCTAAGTGGCAGTGTAACAAGAAGCCTGGCAGCCAGAAAGATAGTGTTGTAATTCATTGATTTATTTTTTTTCCCCCTTGAATTACGCACATTAATAGTATTTTAATGAATGGCTAATCTAAAACAGTGCACACCAAACATGTCTCAGTGCTGCCTTTGTTCCTGAAAGAGCAGCTAACATACAAGGCTTCTTGATCTCATGCTTGGTGGTACATTTCTTTTACATTTTCTTCTTAGAGAACAAATCAGGTGTGTGTATATATATATATCAACGATTCTGAAAAAAAAAAGTCTGCCATGGAAGTACCTGACAGAAAATCTCGGCTCAGAGGAATTGTGGGTGTGGGCTCACCTGCAAGTGTTCAGAGGATGTGTGAAGTGAGCCAGTTGTAAAGGGCTGTTGTAGGAGCAAATTAAGGGATCTTTTGGAGCAGGAAAATATGCAGAGGGTGTAAGTTAAGTGAAGGAGAAAACAAATCCTGAATATTACATGACTGAGGCTTTTAGAGGAGACTTCTTTGTATTTTGATTCTACTGCTTAAGTGCAAAAGAGATTGCATATACTCCTGTTTAGAGCAGCTGTGTCTGGATTATGTCTGATAATCTTCCCTTGGCATAGTTTGCTTTATTAGTTTGCATTTAGTGTTGTATTTGTGAAAATATCTCATATTAAATAAAACTAATCCCAGTGAAGCAGTCTAGTTTTTCACATCATTCTTGTATCGGTAACTTTCGTTGCCTTGCCTTGGAAGTCTCGATTTTGCCTCAGATCTCAATTGAATTTCTTTTTCTGATCTTTCCTGTCTTCTGACTTACAGATAGAAATAAACTATCTGACTTACAGATAGAAAGAACTGCTGTTGCAGCACAGCTTGCAAGGATCATAGCAAAGGAGGACCCTGCTGAGGCTGGATCACCCAGTCATTGGTGCTCTGTCATCGGTTCCTTTGATCTGTTTGCATCTTTGTCCTGGACATACTTCAGACCCTCTCACTTGCCTGCTTTTATTACATCTTTATTGGCCCCAAGATCTTGCTGTCTCAAGATAGTGGTGGTTCTCTTCCAGTTTTCCTTCTGTCTGCTTTATAACTGCTTTTTCTGTGTCTTCAGTGCCACTGTATTCCTAGCTTCTTGACCTGCCTTATCCATCTGATAATTATAGGAGAAACTGTGTCTCTTTGTCTCATACCTTGCCTGTCCTGTTCACTGTATCAATGTCTGAAACGCTTTGCTGTTACAAGGATATTGGCAGAGGGAATCTTCCCTCATCCCCGTGCATGGTACCTGACTTAGACCCATGAGGGCATACTATTTTTGTCTAGTACGCTTTTGTCTTGGGGCCCCATCCGTAGTATCTATGTGAGATTTGGCTGCCTGAGATATATAGGAGATGGAGTTAGGTGATCTCTTCTGGTCTTGCACTCTGAAACTTTAAGCTGTTGACCGCTGCCTGAAATGAGACCATCTGGAGGTTAGGGGCAGTTAATGTTTTTGCATACTGTTTATGTTGCTGTTGCTCTGAGAGTTAGAGAAGCTTGCTTGTCTGGTGACGTTTTTGTCAGAGTAGCTGGAGCGTTGGAATACTGCTCAGTGAACCGAACTGTGCATCCCTGTTTTGCCAGCAAAATTCGGGTTCTGGTACCTATCCACCAGATTGAACTCTGACATCCAAGTGCAAGAAGCAAACAGGGAAGATGGAAGTAGATGTTAACGATAACAGAAATAAAAATGTGTTCTGTCTTGTTGAGTACTTAGAAATATCCATAACTAGAAGCCCAGTAGTCAAATGTCAGTGCTCTTTCTTTGTGTTTAAAGGATTCCCCGCCCCCAGTGCAATAGCCTCAACCTGTCACGTTTTTTTCTGTAAGGCTGAATGCAGTGCTTCTACCTCTTTCCATCTCAAGGGTGAAGGTCTCCAGCTAGAGCTCCCTCTGTTCCATGCTTGTAAACAGTACTCTTAGCAGTAGGGTGTATTGCTGTGTTGTGACAGTATTCTGAAATGGTTGCAGAATTGAGAAAAACAAATGAACAACCAAATCCCCCCCCAAAAATGCCTGTCTTTCTGTAGATCAAAATGGAAAAGAACAGAATTGGACTCCCAAAGCAGTAGCAGAAGTACAGGTTGTAAAGGTAGGGTATTAATAAAAAGGTAGTGCTTTGTGAAGAATTTGCTGTCTAACTATTATGAACTCATTTTCTATAGCTGTAATTAGTCAGGAAGCTACCAGTGTATGTAGTGTTGGAGCAAAATGAATGCATTAGAAGTTTGGATAATAACACTGAGATAGAAGGCTCTTTGCCACTAAAGGAGCTTCTGTGCAAGTTTGGGGTCTGTAAAGCTGTAGTTGCTGGCTTAACTGGAGAGGAAACTTCTAAACTTTCAAGCCGCTTCTGTTGTTAAATAATAGGAATGTATAAAACCTACAAACCGCATTTGGCTTGCGATGCACAGGCAGTCACATTTTCCTGTTTCAAACCCTGCATCCTTCAGCTTTGAACACTGTTACTGCAAAAGTTTCAACCACCAGTGTGGAGTCTTTGCTTTAGATACTTGGGGACTAAGAGCTACTTGAAACCCCTCTGTAAATTTCAGTGGAATGAAGCAAATGTATAGAAGTGCTTCCTGAATTTGAATAGCATTTGCTTTCTTCTTGCTTACTCGGTGTCCTCTCACTTGACTCCTTCAGTTTGGGATCTGCCAGGTCAAATTTATTAAAGTTGTTATGAACATACTATTTTAATATGTAACAGAGTGCTGGCTTTAATCCAAATGCTGAAAGATCCTCATTTTGAACTGTAACAGTCTGAGAGCTACTTGCAATCTACACAATGGCATATAAAGTCCAAGCAAACGAAACTGCTTTTTTACATCCAGGACCTTACTTCAAATATTTGACTTGGAGGCACGTGAAACGCATATGTCTGATGGCAAATGATCCTCTTATAAATTTCCATTGAAGTTTCCTCCTGCGTATTTTTTTTGTGCCTCGTGATCAGATTTTACTCAATGTTTTGCAAAATACTTTAATCACTGGGTGAAAACTGTTCTCAGTGCTCTGCCAAGAGAGCTTAAACCAAAGTGATGTGCCTAATAACTTTTCCTTTTTCATTCACATAATTTGTTGTATGGTCTTGCAAACAGATTGGGAGCTGCTGGGAGGGTGTATAGGGTCTTCTCTTACCCTGCCTCTTTGGTAGGTTAAAGCTTACTAGAACCTGGCATTTTCTTGGCGTGGAAGTGTGCGAAAGCAACTTGCTATTCTTGTCTCTTTTTAGACAGAAAGACTTCTGGAGCCTGTGGTTTGAAAGGTTTCTCTTTAGCATTTGAATTTGCTCTTCTTTGCAGTCTTTATTTTCTCACCATACTTCTATAAGTTTCTATAGAGATGAAAATTAAATTTAGTATTTTTGAATTGGTTTCATCATCATTAAATGGAGAACTAAAATGCTTTATTTTGTACATGCATTAGCCGTCTTTGCCAAGGACTTTGCTGAAATAATGTTTTGCTTGTCTACTGTGACCTGTAATGTTTGGCAGATGCTTTCTCCAATACAGATTCCTATTCTGTATGTATATTCTGGGTGTTCAGATCAAGCCTCTCTGCATTTAGCAGGATTTCAGATAGATTTCCTTTTCATTTAGGCACTCCTTACGCTTGTCTAGGCTGCTGTGCATAGTGCTTCTTTCATTATTTGCCTCTTCACTGGCTTCTGTGTCCTGCTTTGTTTTGTATAAATGGCCAATGTCCCATCTGGGAGTGAAAATATTAAAAAATGGCAGGCATTAATACTGGTATTTGGGAAACCTTCCTAACCAGCCGGTCTCTCAGGTGGCTGACTTTTACTCTGTTTAACTGGCTTTCCACCATATTATGTCATTTTACGCTTTAATGAGAATATTCTGTGCTAGTTACACATCTCAATTCTGCGTGTTCCATCTGTGTACTTTAGATCAGTCTTTCCAAACCAGCATTGAGTATTAGGTGTCATCTTTTCAGAAATTTAACTCTTTCAACATTGGTTGCTGTATTAGTGTGGTGTTTTGTTTTGTGTTTTGGTTTTTTTTTTGTTTTTTTTTTTTTTTTCAGATGTTTGGTGTGCTCAGGGATCTGTAGGTACCTGCCCTCCTAACAAGCGTGCCCTGAGTGCCACCTCAAGTGTCATACTGTGCTCTCCTTGGAGCCTGCCTTCTGACCTCTTCAGGTGCATTTAAAGCAAATGTCACTGGGCTACAGACTTCTTCCCTGAGGTCTGAGTGCTGGTTATCTAGACCTTCTGATTTTTTTTTTTTTTTTTTTTTTTTTTTTTTACGTCTTGATGTTTAACATCATCTTCCCTTATATGGGCTGGAAAGTACCTGGTCTCACAGGTACTTGCCTCTCCTTGAGCACAGGGCAAATGTTTATTGGGTGCCTTTCTTCTTTACCATCAGCGGTTAAGTCAATTAATGGGATGGGAGTTCAGTGTCCTTGTTGGTATTTCTTCTCTAATATAATTATTTTTCTTTTTTTTTTTTTTTTATATTTAACTCATTTTCCCCCTACGTCTAACGTATTACACCTAGGGCTATGCAATTTGTGTTGATACTGTTTTTCTTTTATATTTTACCATGGCTTCTAGCTCTTTGGGGTGGAATGGACTTCAGCTGTCCTTGAAAAGTGGTGGCTTTTGGGCTCCCTAGAAAACTCTTAATATTCCAGGATTCCAGGATTAAAAATTCCTGCATCTAATAACACAGTTTCAGTTCAAATTTATTCTTCTCAGTCAATTTTATAATAATTATCCTCAGGTTTATGAAAATAGCATCTCATGTATTGCTAGAGATTGTCTTTATACAATACATATTGTATTTGATTTGAGTACAGCTACTGTGGGTAACCTTTAAATGACCTTTTTGTAGAAGTAAATCATAGTGGGGATTCAAAATAGTTGTTCTCCTGTTTAACACTTTTTGAGGTGGAACATTATTTACAAGTTTTAAAAGAACTGGAAGAAGTACTGGTAGATGTACGAACTCTCCCACATTTCTCTGTTTAACTGTCTTTATATGACTCATACTGTCTTCTATGCGTAGTTCACAGATTTCAGTTAAATTCATCATGAAATATGCTATGAGAATCTACATTTTCAGTTTAGCTAGGAAGAAAGCTTCAAGTTTAATGCAGATTAAAAAAAAAAAAAAAGTTGAACTGAGAAACCTCTGATAATTTAATGAAAAGATACCATCGAGGTTTACTTGGCATATTGCAAAAAGCTGAGATGCCCACCTCCTTCACCATTTCGAAATAGATTCCTTAATGTACTTTTAAGTTATTTTCCCCATTAATAACTTTGAATATTTGAATAACTATACTTCTAACTAACAAATAACACACTGAGTACTTACAGGTATTGGTGACCTTTTCCTTCTTGTGCAGCATGGAGTGCAAGAGAGCGGCTGTGGCTATGGGATTGAGTTAGATGGTAAGTCCCTCAGCTGAGGAATTCTTTTGACTGACGTTGGTTGAACTTCATAAGCACCGTGTTATGGCATGGATTCATGTTCTGCTGTTGTGGAAAGTGGCAAGGAATTGCTCCTGGCAGGTATGCTGTGTCTCTGACAGCTAGGTGAGGACATTAAAAAGAAAAGGAAATGCTGGCAGCCAATGGTTGTGACTCAGTTTATGTTCCCTCTTGCACACTGCTCTTGAGTGTCGATATGCTCATCCTTTTGCCAGATGAGTTTGGGGTAGGATTTGGAAAGAGCTCCTAAGGGAACTGTGTACCTGCATTCTATGTGGAAACATATGTTCAGAGACCTTCAGTTTATGGAAATCCTATGCTGAGAGAAAATTAAATTGAGGTGTTGTCAGGTATATATATCCCTCATTCCCTTTGTTTGCAGGATTTACTTTTGTTGGCCAGGCTTAAATTGGTAAAGGTCTTAACATTGCTGGGTAGGGTGCATGGGTTAGAAACTGTGTTAAAGGGACTGAAAAACTGGTATTTGTTCCCTTTTACTTGCCTGTATTTGGGGAGCTGGGACATTTAGAAACATAAGAAAGTACGACATTTTAACAACTTTGTGTGACCCCAGACCCCTGGTGTTCTTCCTTACAGTTGGACATCCTGTATGAATGGAAAGTGAATTGGACTGGAATGGCATGTCTGATGAGGGATAAGAGGAGGTGACTTGTTCGAGATAATCTGTAGCCTAAAACTGTTGGCAAGTTTTAAAAGTAGTTTGGCTTTCAGCCTTGACTGTCCCTTTAAGGAATACTGGTTTTAACCTTATTACTTAAAGCTCCTGTGACTTAATTCTCTTAATTCTTTACAGCTAAATGCTCTGCTAAACAGACTCCAGCATTTCCACCATGGAGACATAATTATTAGGTATGAAATAATTGCAGAATTACACTTCTGAGTATTGGCATACTTAATGCTTATTTTCTCAGCTCAGGGCAATGTAGTTAATACTCAGCTGAAAATACATTATTTAAAAAAAGAAAATATTGCATGTTAAAGGACTTTTTGGGTCACCCCTCTGTCCAGATGAAGTCTGCAATGTGTAACCAACCCACTGTCTGTCGTCTTTATTGGCTTTTTCTGAGGAAAGGCGTTTGGGACTGGAGCTAAGTACAACAGCCCATTAAACCCTTCAAGCTTTTAAGCTTTCACGGTCTCATGGTTGTGCAGGCTCTGTGTCAGGAATGCTTGAATAAGGCAAAGCGAACTGATGATACCTGTTCTGGTGGATGACATAGGCCGGTTGTTCAAGGCCTGGGAGATGGTTCATGTTCTTGGGAACAGACAAGGGTTGTTGCTTGAACTTCTGTGATTCTGTAACGAATCTGTCCTGTGTTGTCCTGCTGGCTGGGATTTTTCTGACTTTGTGCATTCAGACATTCTCTCTCCTTAGCTGTGCTCCTCAGGGCAGCGCTTGAGCTGGGGAACGGGGTGGGTAGCCATGCCGTGCACAGAGAGCAAATCCCCAGAGTCAGGCACTGGTTTGGAGCCTCGTGTGCTGATGAAGGCGCACTGTGCTTCTAAACCTTCATGGACCACCTCTCTTGGCTTGCCATAATTTTTGGAGTTGTCGTAGATTTATCTTTTTGTGCCACTGGATACTTGATGGACGCCAGCCAGCTTTCAAGCATGGGGAGCTGTGTGCTTTATTCTGCTCTGCACCGATTGTTGGCATCCTGAGCATCACAAGAAGCTTACCTACTGTAAGGCATTTTTTTTTTTTTTCAGCAATCCTTGACCAAATCGTTCAAAGACTGCTCTGCAAACCGAGTTCTTTCAGAGTTTTGTGGGAGTTTTTTAATTGATCTAAAATATGTTTTAAGGGTATTTTTAAACAGTTCCATATAGTCAGGTGGTGATGGAAAGGCTACGCATGAAGAAACTCTGTGTCAAATTTCACTTTAGCTATATTGTAAACTGAAAATTTCTGCTTAGCAAACCTAACAGTTTCTAAGGAGTAAATATATATATATGTGAATATGTAGATATTTACACTTCTAGAGGGAAACCCTTTATAGACATTTTCCTTTCCCAAGGGCTTGTATAAACCTCAGAATGTGTTTTCAGGGAATGTCCAGGGACTTCAGACTTTCAATACCTGAGATGATTCACATTTAGCCGTCACGGAGTCTTCTGTTCCAGCAGCCACAGTCTCTTGCAAATGAAGTTTCTGTGGAATGTTATGGCTGCAGTTAGACACTGGAGATCTACAAACTGTTATTCTGGAAATCTTTGATAACAGTTTTTTCCTGTAGGGCCAAGTACCAGATGCTAATTGAGGTGATGCCAAGGTAGCTTATCACCTTTGGATGAGGAAGAAGTTTTACTGCTGAGTAAACTACTACGCAGCTTTTGGAAAACTATGTCATTCCTATTTTGTTCACCTTCCCAGTTTCATGAGTTGTTCTTCATCACCTTTAAAACCAGGCAGGTGGTGTTCTTCAGAAGATCGTTTGGCCTCTCTGGAAGGCAGGCTTCCTGTGGCCCCCCTTTGAGAGTCTGAGGGGCTGCAAATTACTAGAAAGCGGAAATTGCCTTCATTCTTGGATTTGAGAGATCTAACGCTACCAAAATCATAATTGCCATTTCATAGATTCATAAATTCTTGGTTTTTAATGAAATAAATTCTTGTGGTTTTGTGGTTCTAACATCTCCCAACCTTGAACTCCTGATCCTAACCTAACCCTATAGTATGTGACTTGAGTTTGGCACGCAACATGGATATGGATTGGTGGGTAGGGAAAAATGAATATGAAACAGTAATTTTATTTCAGCCTTTCCTACCTGGTATAACTTGCTGCATGTGCAAAATTTTATTAGATTTTGTCTTATCAAATTAAGTCAGTGGAGTCTGTGTATGCTCCATTTTAGTAGCAGATTTTTTGAGGAGATTAACTGCTTAGAAACTATGGTTATAAGGCCAGAATGGATTGTTGTAATCATCTAATATGACCCTCTGTAGGACATAGTATTTTTTGGTATAACAACCTAGAGTCTTCTAGAAAAAGATCAGATTCAGAATTAAAATTGATGGAGGATTCTCTGCAGTTCTAGGCAGATTTATGATTGTTATCATCATATGTGACAACTTACGCTTTTAAGACTGAACTGGTTTTCTAGCTTCAGTATTACAACAGAAGAAGATGGTATACCTTTCCTTAGACTGGAGAAGCTGTTATGACATTTGTACCCCTTGCCCTTCAAGTACTTAAAGTTTAGGAAAAAAGGAGTTTGGTAATGTCTGTTACTTGAGGTACAGGGCTGTTGTATTATGACTCATCTGACTATAATAAGAAATGTTTACATATTTTTCCATGGTTTAAAAGAGATCAAGACATGCCATGACCTGCCAGATTGTTGTGTTAAATCAGTATTTTGTTACACTTTGGCTAGGTGGGAGGAGTGTGGTTTAACAGACCTCTGCTAACAACCCTTTTACTTCTATTGTAAACTGGAGTTTGGCATTACCATTCTGTGTATATCTGACACTTCGGTCAAAGATACAGAAATGCGTTCAGGCTTTATTGAAGCAGAGCAGCATGTGACAGAAGTCTGAATATGTATAAGTTAACCCTGTTCATGTGTGCTGGAGGCTTGCATTGTAATTTTTTTTTTTTTTTTTTTCCCTCATAGAGCATCAGGAGAGAGCTGGTGTTGGAGGTGAAGTAGGGATTGCATGATCCTAAAATGACAGGTGATACAGTTATATAAAATAAACAGTGAAAAGCATTTTAATTAGTAATTTTGAGTTAGTTTCCAAGAGGGTGCAAATACAGTAGCATTACAAAGCAAAGCGGGGAGTGAAGTGTTGGGAAGGGGGCTGTTGGTGTGGAGCTCAGAACTAGCCCTCAGAGGGTTAGCGGGAGCCACGAGGAGCAGGGGTTATGAGGGGATGCCCTGCTCTGGAAAGAGAGGAATAAAGGTGACTGGGAAAATTCCACTGTGTGTTAGTGATGCAAAATTGTAAAGCAGCATTAGTGTGGATAAAAGAGAACCAGCTGGGCAGAAATTGCTTTGGGAAGAGCTGATAAGAGATTTTGTTGTGATAGCGCAAGAGATCTACTGCACGTAGGCCAGGATTTAAATGTGGGTAGAAATCTCGTAATATGGTTACAAGAGAAGTATTTCTGGGTATTGTCACTGTGAGAGACTAACTCCCCACACCAGAGAACGAACGCTGTTGGTAATGGCTTGGTACAGAGAGCTGTGTCATCTGGCAGTTTCGTTGTTGGACAATGACAGAAGCCATAAAATGAAGAAGTTAACTGTAGATATGGCTTTAAGAAGCACAGAGGCTTCAGGAAAGCTGGACATAGATGTGAACTTTGTTTGAGTGATCACAACTTAACCTAGGTTAAGTTAAACAGATAAACATGTAGACCAGCAACTGTTGAGCCTCTAGAGAAACTGAAGGAGCTTTTTGGTGAAGCGAGGTGCTTGGATATGGAGGAAGGCATGAAATTCAGTGAAGCTACGGGGTAAATATTAGCATCTCAAATAACAAGAAAAGCCTCCACCTAGGAAATAACCCCAGAGCTGATGATTCACCTGACCATTGCGTCATGATACAGTGAGCAAACACAGAACCTCTGAGAAGCATGGGCAAAAAATCAGTTTGTGAAGGAAGGTGTATCTTGAGGATCAGGAAGTCCAGGGCTAAGGCAGGGGCTTCCACTTCAGCAGACAAGGTGATGTCTTGCAAAGGGTATTAAAACAGGTAACAGAAGGTGCTTTGGTCATGTGAAAAGAAGAAACAGCCAGTCTCACACAGGAAGGAGTCGGACTGCTGTGCATAGGGACAGGGGGTTGTTTGTGTAAAGGCGACCTGGGTAGGATACCTGAACTGTAGGAATTTCCTCTTATGAGGATGACACTGAAAATGATACACACAGTCATGGAGTGGGAGCAAAACTTTTAACAGCTTGAATCTGCAGCCCAGACTGCTAAAACATGCAATATTTGCAATCTGAACTCTGTTAGCCGAAGATTATCTACTGCTGTGAGCAAGCAGTGGCATCACCTATCTGGAGAACAAGAAAGGTGGTTTCTGTGGGTTGGCAGGAATAGAAGGAGTTGGGTGATAACTGTGGGTAAGTATAGGTCTTGACTTCAAAAGCAGGCAAGGGTGTGTTAATATGCAAGGTTTAAAATAAACTTTAAAGAGAGGATAATAAAAACTTTACATACAGATGGAAGCAGTGTGGTAAGGTCGTTGGTTGTAAAATGTGGCGTGGGTTTGTGTTGGGCTAATCTTTTGTTTCTAGACGCAAGAATGCATCTGTTTGGACTTCTGTAATATCTCACAAATCTTTTTGAAGAAAATTGGAATTGGCAAAAGAAATGTAAAGTGTATAAAGAACTGGCTGTGGCAGAAGCTAATAATTTTGGACAGAGTGTTGGGAGAAGCAGATAGATGTCGTCTTGTGGTGTGGCAAGAAAAGTAGAAACATGTGCGTCAAAGTTGTTTTTAAGCCAAGTCCTAATGGCATAATCAATTTGGAAGTAGATAAACACAATGCATGAAGGATTCAATGATCCTGAGGACGGCGATAATGAAAATTATTTGATATGAAGCAGAAGAGCTACACACTTAAAGGCAAATGACAAGAATTTCTGAAAAAATCAAAACTTGGTGAAAGGAGAGATGTTGGGGAGTCCTTGTGACTCAGCACCGTGATGTCACCAGTATGGAATAATTGTGGTGAGAGGAGAAGGTGATCACAGTATTTGCTGGGGAGAGTATTCATGGCAGAGAGGACAGGACAAAAGCATGTGTAATTTGTCCTTGCATGCTGTGGCCTGCGCTGGCTGACCTTGTTCAGGGAGGATGAATTTAGGTAGGATGAAATGGAGAGGGTGAAAGAAAACCTTGACTGGTGCTCTCTTCCTACAGTCTCAGTGGTTGGAAGACTAGGAGGCTGTGGCTTCTTCTACCTGATAAACTGTCCATTAAAAACATCAGGAGGTTTAACATGGGGTGAGGAAAAACATCTAAGGTGGAGGATAGTGTTGAGATAAGGTATAGAAGGTATAAGCATGCCATTAATTAAAGTGTAGGCTGGAAGTCAGGAATGGTTTTGAAGGGCTTTAGTGATGTTGCTGCTTGGAGAGCTAACACTAGAGTTGGTGACCCCAAAAGGCCCTTCCATCCTTATGATCCTCACAGTACTAACTTCATTATAAAGTGAATTACTGCCGTGACACCTACTTGCTATAGACAAGTGGTATATTAAGGTAAAATCTTGATGTAGCATCTTGGTTAGTTATAAATTTTAGTCATAAAAAACCAAACATGTGGAGGAACTTACTCACACTTGATTTCTACCTAAGGCTGTTTATTTTAGTTAATGATTTTGAGTCTAATGGCATTTAGCTTGATCAAATTTCACTTTAATTTTTATGGTGGCCCAAATACAAGAAAACAGCATGAGTTCTGGGAGAACAGTCTTGGGCATAATCCCTGTCATTAGTAAGACCTGGTTGTGATTTGGTTCTCTGTGTACATTCTGTGTCAAAACAAAAGTATTGGCAGGTGAATGCTAATGTATTTGGGAGATGCAGTTCCTTCAGATAATGTAAAACTGCCATGGGGAGCAGCTGTTCTGCTGCTTCTCCCAGGTGGAGTTAAAAATCACGTGCTTGCTCAAGTACCAGTCTCTAGGCTGAATTTTATAAAACACATTCTGTCTTTACAAAATTAACTTAAAAGCCAAACACCCCCGAACCAGCCTTTTCAGCTTCCTTCTGGGGGAATATTGTAAGGGACTGAAGTCCCAAGACCTTAAAAAAAATGAAACAAAACCCACACACACATCCCCCCCCAACCCTTCCTCCAAACCAAAAACACACACTCACAAATTAATGCCAATTTGTGTCCTATTTCTGCTCTGTGTGCGTGTCCTCCAGGGACAGTGTTGTCTGAGCAGTTTCATGAATGCTAAAGGTAAAGTCAGGCTGCCAAAGAATGCATCTGGAACAGTGTTCTGGTAGATCTCTCATTCATGGGAATCTCATTCAGTTACACTGTAACTTGTATCCTAAACAGTTCTTTTACTCCTTCTTAATGCTCACAGTCAGCTTATTTCGGTCTCCTAGGTATTAGTCTCTTCTCTGGTTTGCGAACGCAAGCAAGTAAATATTTAAGTAACATAATATTAATATTTTCATTAAAACTATTTTTCAAACTAGACTAATCCTGTTTCATTATTTGGTGCAGGGAAACACAGGTGCTGTTTTTCCTGGGAGCTTATCATTTGCTGGGGTGGGATGTTTTTGCTTTTTTTTTTTTTTTTTTTTTTTTTTAAAAAAAAAAAAAAAGGTACGGAATCCACCACAAGTGTGCTGTTGCTTTACTTTTTAGTTTCTCTTTTGGTGGATACACTTGACTTCTGAAGTTGAACAGCGATATTTGTTAGAATCAGCTCTTAGCTGGATGCCTTGCAGGGCAAGCTTGTGCTCAGTCCTGCTTGACAAGAAGCCGTGTTCCAGTTGGTTGATTGCTTGCAATTCTGTAACTTAAATTGAAACTACCCAAAAATATACCAAGGCAGGCGATCACTTCTGGTGTGGTTAGTCAGCAACTCTTGTTCCAGGGTGCGTCTCATTTAAACTAAATCTAAACAGGGAGTGTAGAAACCTGAGTCATTCGGGAGAATATACAAGTAGCTTCAGTACTCTTGTTGACTGAGGAGAGCACACGCCAACCAAAGGAAAAGCACACAGGTGGTTTTATTCTAGCTGTAGTTCCTACTTTTTCTTCTTTGTTTGGTACCAGAGGACTTGTGTCTTCTGCAGCTGTTACCTTGTTGTGACCAGGCTGTGTGATTTGACCTAATAACTCTGTTAAGTTTCTAGTAATTTAAGTGGCCTTCACCCGTACGTACAATATCTGAGCAGCAGCTGCATATGTTCTGTGTCTAGGAAGAAATTATTCTGTAGAGATGGGTCTTATATCAAAATAAAAAACAACCCTCCCCCCCAAAAAAAAAACCAACCCAATTTATCCACTCATCTGGTTTCTGAATTAGTTTTAGTGGGTTTTTTTCAATTATTATTTTATTTTTGCTCTTTGGTGGTGTGTTTTGTTTGTGGTGTGTTTTTTTTGTTGTTTGGTTGTTTTTTATTGTTTGTTTTTGTTTTGGTGGTGTGCGTGTTTTTGTTTTTTGTTTTTTTGTTTTTTGTTTTTTTTTTTGCAATGAGGCTTTTCTTAAACTGTTTGAACTATTGCTTTGTCAGCAAAGTCAGTCACTGGCTCCTAGCAGACTTAATACATCATCAGTCTGTCTCTTTTCCTGGCTTCTGGTGCAAGGATATGGCTTTCATTATGCATATTTCCTTAGTCTTTGACATCTGGGGGCATATATGAGTCGAAGTCTGTTTTCTGTAAAACTAAGTAGTATGGGTTTTGTTCTCTTATTCAATTAAGGCATTTCCACTAATTTAAAATAACATATTTCTGAACCTTACAAAACTTGAAAGAAGGGTAATTTATGCCACTGAAAATTGAAAGCCTCTTATTCTCTGCCTAGTAGTATTTATCTTCTATATCTAAAAACTCTTAAAGATTTTTTTTTTTATTTTGTTTGTGGGTTTTTGGGGTTTTGGTTTTTGGTTTTGTTTGGTGGAGGGCTTTTTTGGTAATGAGGCACAGATTCAGGAGTAGGGCTGCTGTCTCTTACTATAAAACAGTGAGAAGTTCAGGAGAAATATGTAATCTGTAGGGAACTCTTAAAGCAAAGTGACCAAAGCACAGTCCAACAGAACGTTTTTTCTGAGAGTCACAAACACAGTAACTCACTCTGGTACGTTGCAGCCAAGCTGCTTTTTTACCAATAAAATAGAATACAGGCTGAAACAGAATACAGGAGAGAAGAGGCAGCTTGGATTACTGTTTAGTTCACCTCTTGCTTGGGGAACCAGGTCGGTCGCCTGACAGAGTTGTCTGTGTTGCCAGTGTCAGGAGGATTAACCTCTCATAATCTATGTGATTTGAATAAGAGATTTTGTTCCTGTCCTCACTGCTCAGTTCAAAGCAACTGCTGAGCAGAAACTTCAGTGGATCTTCAGCAATGTGTCTGTGTTGGTCAGCCAAAAAGGAGAGAAATAGATGTTCCGGGATTTCTCCTAGTTGTGCTTTTCAGCAACCTGTTAAAGTGTTTGGATATAAGTGCATATAGGTGGAGCTGTTCTACAGAACCAGGGAAGTTGGCTACGTCCTCAGTTTCCTTTTTGTTTAAAAGGTGTTCTGTTACACAAATAGTATCAAAACAGTTTCTCTGTCACCACACTCTGCTTCCCCATCTCCCCCTTGGAAAGAAAACTTTGGACAAAGGCATCATCTCTTGGTTTGTAAGCACAACATAACAAAACTTTGGTGTCTGTTTTCCTACTTCTCAAGAAAAAAAGTAACTGATCCAGACCAAACAGTCGGGGGTGATGCTTGTCTGCTTGTGCTAGGTCAGGCCAAAGCTAGGAGGGATTACTGAGTCAAATAACGTATGTGTATCTACCCTTCAGGAATGATGGGGATAGTAATAAGGGACTTAACTCTGCTTATAGCCTCACAAAATTTGAAGAAGGATTTTCTTTTGTGTATTGTGGTTGTGGGGAGGCTATTTATTTTAGTTTTTTTTTTTTAAAAACAGACTATATTTTCTGTGTCAAACAGGTAGCAAAGCATCTTGCCTCTCTTTCTGAATAATAGTCCCTTTCTTTTCAATGGAGAGTGATACAGGTTTGCTTGTGATGTCTGCCTACTTCAAAACATGTCTTACTGAGAGGGTGGTAAAACACAGGATCAGGCTTCCTAGAGAGGTGGTTGGTGCCCCAAGCCTCTCAGTGTTCAAGAGGCATTTGGACAATGCCCTTAACAACACGCTTTAATTTTTGGTCAGCCCTGAATTGCTCAGGCAGTAAGTCCCTTCCAGCTGAAACAGTCTCTTCTGTTCTATTATATTCTTGGTTATACTGGGGATGGAGGAGATTTGGTGGTAGAACAGACTGCACGAAACTTTAGTTGCCAAAACATCACCTCTGGGTCCTAAGCCTAGAAGCTGGGCATATGTTAATATATTGAGTAGGTACTGCTGTATCATCATGCTATGCTGTTTCCTAGGAATCTTCTAGGTATCTGTATGGACAAGATACCAGGCTAAATGGGCTTGTTCTGCAGCCCTTCCTGTCGTGATATGACTGCTCTTCGTGCAGACTCCTGTTGAAGTTGTGCAAAGAGGCCATTGGCCTGCAGGGCAGGTGATGTCTGGTTTGGGACCCAAGTGTGAGATGTCACTGATGTCAAAGTGGCTCTTGGTGAATTACAGCATCCAGTTTAAGCCGTGGAACTGCCAGACGCATTCAAACAACTCAAGTTTTGGGAGCAGTAAATTACAAATCTGGCTAGGTTCATCATGATGGTGGTAGGGGGAGAGGCAGTAATCACAAGGCAAACATTCATGAGATGGCAAAAATGTCTCTGGAGTATCATTTGCAATACTCTTGTGCAACTTGGTTGCAGTTCTGTGTGGAGAAGTAGGGCAGGAGGACTGACATTCAGGGTCTTTCCTTGGTGAATACCACCATCTCAGATAGCTTGAATGCTCCACTAACTCTGTTCTGGGGACTGGGCCTTTGGGTTTGAGTAGCAAATGGATGTTGAGGTGACAGCTAGAAGTTAAATTTCAGGTAGATGTTAACATGTCTTTAGGAGGTTATGAAGAGGCAAAGCACGGTTCTAAATAAGCATCTGAGTATGCTGGCTCTTGGCTCGCTAGAATTAACTTGTCAGTTTGCATTGAGATCATGATTATTGTCAGATAAGATGAAAAGGTGAGTAATGAGGTAAAGGGCTCTGGAGAGCAGCACGCAGACTTGGTGTGTCTCTGGGGCACTTTGTATTCCAGCCCAGGCTGTGGGACTCATGAGAGTTGGAACTGATACTTTCTGCATAGATAAGGATGATAACTAGATTTGTTGTTAGAGGGATGTTTTTTGTCTGGGCACTGGGGAGCTGTCATTCCAGCAAGTCCCAAACTGGGAAGAAGATGGCTTATGATTCTCAACTTGCTCTAGTTACCTGAAAGGTATCTTGAGCTCAGTGGGCTGTTCTGCTTTGTCTTAGCTGGGGAATGCTCCTGAGACTGCTTGAACTGTGGGTCTACACAGGCAGGAAGGAGAAAAGGAGATGGATAGCCCCATAGCCTGGAAGAGTGTCTGTAGTGATGGGAATTCCTGGAAGTGTGTCCTGGTGTTGGGAATTCCAGCATGAAATGTTCTGTTCCTCTCCTCAAACTGCTGCCTCCTCTCTCCTGCACAGTATTTAGCCGCGCAAACTGACTGGAACTAGAAGCTTCTGCACTTTTTCTGTTTCCAACTATATTTCATGTAAAAACTGGAAAATATTTTATGGGCTGTTGGCACTCTGGATTCACTGGCGGTGCTAACCTGTTTTAGGAAGTTGTAAAGTTCAAGGCTCACATGTTCCTACTTTCTTTACTGCTTCCCAGCATCTGTTTCCAGCTTTTTTGGCTGTATAGTTCACGAATATGCTTTTTTTTCCCCCCAGACAGAAGAAACAATATTGTCAAGCTTATTTCAGCTGCTGCTTATCTGAAATCAATTGAATGCTTCCTACTGCCTTTCAGGAAGCTTTTTCTGGGATTAGCTGTAAGTAAAATTCTTGCAGCTTCCTTACTGCAAAGAAGAAGTTTCACAAAGTGCTAATGCTTGACGTAATAATGATTTTAGCTGTGGTTTGACAAAATAACTTACCAATGTTTTAAGGATTTTATTGGTAAGATCTCCTGAGACTTCTTTTGATAAAATGGTCTGCATGTTTTAAAATCCTGGAATCCTTCTGCATTTCCTAATGGTCATGGTATATTGATTGTATTTTGCTAGTGTAGATTCTGTTCTGTGCTCCCTCTTTAGTAAAATCACCATATCCACTTACAAGCTTAGAGATGAGGGGTGTTCTGGGTTTTGGGACCTGCTAGTTTGTGAGTCTTCTCTTCCTCTCTGTGAGCCTTTTCTGTCACAGTTGCTCTACTTCCAGTTTTGTTTTCAAACCAACAAATAACATCATTACCTTGCTGCCTGGCACTCTTTTCCAGAGAAGTGCTGGTGTAAGGATCCGGGAAGAACAATCTGATGTTAACTCTGATTTCAGGAAAGGAAACAGTTGCAGACCACTTCAGTTTTCCTCTTGCATTTTGTTCCCTGTCACAGTTGCTTTCTATAAGTTGCACACATAGTTTCAGTTCCATTTTTTTCCTGTCCTATGATCTCCTAGTAAGATGCTTTGTTTCCAGTTTGTGTTTCTTTGAGATACAGGCTTGATTTTTCTGTCCAAACTCTCTTCCCAACTGCAGTCCCTATGGCACTGCAACACTATTTATATTTTTTGAACTGCTGTAGTGTTTTCTTCACCTGTAAGTTTCTGTTGCTGAAATAGTTCAAGGAATGTTTCAAGTAGGTGAGTTCTTGAGCTAAGGAACAAACAAGAATGCATATGAAACTCTTCAGTGCAGGAGGCTGAAAACCTGTCTGATGTTAAGTCAGTGTGTCAAATCAAATCTGGTAACAGATTAACCTGTAAACGAGACCCAGATGCCTCTTCAACTGTCTGAATCTATTTTGTCATTGAAAATGTTTAGAAGCCTACTTAAATTAACTGCCTACTACATTAAACCATCATAGAAAGTAAATTGAATTGTCACCCCTTCTGTCACATGAAATACCTTTTAGAGAAATATGGGCTTTTAAAAGAAGGCTTCTTTTGCTGGTGAGTTCTATTTAAAAAACAAAAACCCCCACAAAACCCCACAATTAAACAACCCTTGCCAAAGGTTCTGCAAAGTTGGTCCTCTGCTCCAGGTATACCTTAAGAATGTGGTTTTGATTGGAGTGTTGGCAACTGCCAGAAAGGGTTTCCTAACAAGTTTTTAAATTTGTTCTGTTTAAGTTATCTAGTACCTTTGGAGAGACTAGAAGAAGTGGAGCGCTATAACGCTCTGGTGCAAGCTGAGCTGTGCTGTATACACTTACCAAGTTTTATGCAAAAGCTGAGCTGAAAAGTGACAGCATCTGCAGACAGTGTGAAATTACTGAGTTCACTAAGGTGATCAGACTGGATGATTGAGTAAAATAGTTAGATGTATCTTTCATTTGATAACTGGTTCAGCACAGTATATTAACTGTGGATTTGCTCAGTTTTGTATAGATTGGCCATCATGTTGTCATCATAGAATCATAGAAAGGTCTGGGT
>JMFS01009525.1:0-25319 GCA_000699545.1 Podiceps cristatus
GATGAACACAGAGAAGTCTTCATCAGGAAGACCTTCAATGTTTCCAGGGGTGGGGCTAGATTCTACCATCTCTCTGAGCAGCCTTTTCCACTGTTTCACCACCCTTACTGTACAAAATTTCTTCCTTCTATCTAGTCTGAATCTCCCCTCTTTCAGTTTAAAACCATTACCCCTTGTTCTATCGCAAGAGACCTACTAAAAAGTCTGTCCCCATCTTGTTTATAAGCTCCCTTTAATATTAAGGTTTAAAAATAAATACTGGTGACATCCCATTTGTAAATTGTGCCATCAGCTATCACCATACACATAAAGTGTATTTGTACACCTGTAGGTGTACAGAAAACAGCAAGCCTTTATTTGGAAATCAGTTATTTCATTTGCATAGACATACAGGCTGGTGCTTTACTTTTACAATCAATATGTACAATAAATAAGATTTGGACTGGATAAGCAATGCAGCATGCTGTACCAGAGTTCTCAGTGGCACTTCCAGAACTTTATCCCTCTCCTTTTTATTTTAACAGCTGTTCTTCTAGCTCTCCTAGCCTTAACTCTGGTCTATCGGGACATGGAGATTGAGAGATGCTTCAGTTTCTGTTCTTTTCCCACAAATCCCCTCAATATCATGTTTTTTCTTGACATGTATAGCCACGATGGAAAGAAGATAGATTACAAAATTGAAAATCCTCCCTTTCTGTCTGCCCTTAAATCCCCTTTCTGGTTCCTAAAGACAAACAGTCAGACAATTACAATCAACCTGATGCACTGTACTGCTCTTTCTCTGTTCTGTCTTTCCTCCATGTTTACCATTTATTTGATGCAGTAAATCCTGGGCACTGGCTCCTAACATCCAGAGATTAACTGAGAAGCCTGCCTTGCTTGCCTGTCCACTGAATGCTTTTCCAGCACTTCATATGTCAGAGCGCCATTCACTGACTGTACTCTGGAATCCAATGGAAACTTCTTCACACATTTCTAGGAAGAAGAATGTCCATCTTATTAAGAACAAAAGATTATTTAACTTTCAGCAGTGCAGTGCCACAGCAAAAAGTTTTTCTGCCTTCATAATGTATCACTGCAATATTTTATTTACAACAGAATTTCTTCCACAGATCGGTGATTAATAGTTGCTGTAGGCTAAAGTGTCATAAATTTTCAGATCTCACCCAACTAGTTTTAAGATGTTATGTACATTAAATCTTTAATAAAAATCAACTCAATTGCAATGTCATAACTTGAACAGTCCAGAAACTTCATGAAGTCCAGCTTGCATTCCATTACACTGAAAACAAACTGCATGTTTCCATGTACGTCTGAATTTGCCTCCAGTTACTCTCAAACTTCTCTTCCAATTAAATAAATATGCTTTCATAGCCAAACCCAGAAGTCTCAGAACAGTATGTAGCCCCTGAACTCCCAGGTCAACAGAAGGCCTTCCACTGACTTTAGTATACTTTAAATCAGATCCTATAAGAAATTGTGTTGATAGCTAGCTTTTCTTTGCCACAGAGTAGCCCATAGGCCTCTAGAACTAAAGTATTATTAAAAAAAAAAAAAAACCCACACACAAAAAACACACCACTTTTTCACATTTGTACAGGATATAATTTTTAATATATTAGGGCATTTTTGAAATAATTCATAAATATTTTTTGAAATGCAATTTATCTGACCTTGATAACCAAGTAAATATGTATGTGTAGCAACATGAAACCTTTACGTCTTAGACTGCCATGGTCAATTTATGCCCAGTTATCAATTGCGAAGGAAAAATATTTTCAAGACAGCACCTACCTATCTCAATGACTTGCACAAGATTTTTCTTTAAGCCTCACTTCTTTAAAACACAGATACGTATGCAGTGTAAGAGAAGGCAGCAGTAGCATTGTGTTCAGAATCAAACACATTTTTAAGTACTTTTCCAAAAAGGTAGGTCCAGCGGGACCCCATTGATATTTCTAGAAGTTATTTGGATGTCCCAGTAACTCTGCATTCTAAAACAGACAAACCTCAAAATTCCTCTCCTTTATTTTTATTTAAGGCTGCTTCTCTCAGCTGATGTCACCATTAACATTAGTAGCAGCAATGCAAAATTGTCTTAGTGTCAAAGATTTTCTGGACATGGTGGTGTCCTTCTGTACCATTTTGTAACTATATCACATCTGATACTGGTTCAGCTACCAGTATCACTTATTCAGCCGAAATCTTGGCAGTAAGAAAATTTCTGAATGTTACTAAAATGCCTTAAGGTAATGCATAGAGGGGTGATAGCATACCCAACTTGTTCCAAAAATCACGGTGTTATTCCCAGAGTACAACATGTTTTAAAGTTCAGCAAAATATCATGAAGAGAGACACGAGTTTTCAAAAGCAGCATGCTATACACCAACCCCTGCACAGGCTTTTGAATATTAGTACTTCATCTTAAAGACATTCAGTTGCTATTTTTCTTAACTCACCTAACCATTCCTATGGAAAAACTGCAGAATAATATGGATCCAATACCTGTTCCTGAAGCTTAAGACCTGAAAAATACACTGACTTCTAATCAGCAAAACATACTTACTCTGTTACAGCAGCCTGATAATGTTTTCTTGAATCATTGAATCTTGAATCTTGAAGAGTGATAGTGCTACTTTGGGCATGTAAGAAGCAGAACATTTATATATCGAGCATATAGCTCAATTATATTTTACACTAAAATCAGGCCCATGAAAGTAAATGAATGCCGTTTTCACAATCTACTTCACCTTCCATAGCATAATGCCCAGATCCACATCCCTTTCTCTTTTTCCAGAATATGGATTGGCAAGTAGAGACTGCTGCAAGTGTAGGCCACAGCACAATCTTATTCTTTTCCCCTTCACAGTAACTTAGAAAAATAAAAAGCCTCAGCCCACAAAGACATTATTAATTTCTTTTATCGACTGAAAAGTAAGATACAAGGCGCCTACCAGCCCCTGCACCACAGGAGAAAACAGACTACTAAAATAGATGTAAGGACCAGTAATACAAATAAATAATGAAACAAAATATGTAAATTATGGAAAGTAAAGCTATAAATCAGTTTGCTGCTTTTCTGAAAGACTGCTCAGTTTTAAAAGGAGTAGTTTTTGCTGAATGTTTAATTAGCTATAGATTGTTAAAGAAGGATTCCAGACCATCTGGAGCCTAGTCTGTAACTTGATCTGGAAACCTCTAGCTCAAAAATACTCCCTGTAGGAAGGCACAAACATACATACCACAATCTCATCACGAAATTTCTGGTATATATTCTAGATAATAATACGCCATCTTTACCTCCTAGGAAGTTTGAGATAAAAAACAATTTTAAAATCCCATCCCAGTGAAATACCAAAATACTAGAAAAAAAAAATGGAGAAGCAAGGTATCATTTCTTAAAAGATCAACATGGGAAGAGATAGTCTGATGAGCAGCTTTACCTTCCAAACATTAAAAGATGCAGTTATTCAACTATGTCAGGTAATCACTGTAATGCTAAATTTCCTGTAAAAACTCAGAAGATCCAAGACTTACAATATCACCAGAGGAATAGAAGCCCCCATTGCAGTAAGGGGGGGGAAAAAAAAAGAAAAAAAAAAAAAAAAAAAAAAAGAGCATGACACAAACAGAACAAAAGCTGTCCAAAACCAGAATTTAGAATAATGCCATAGTTAATAGCTATAAATACAGAACACATTGATATATTAAATGTGGTCTTTAAATACAGTTTTAACCAGAAGGTGGGGTGGCAGGGGAAGGGTGGGGAGCAAGTCTTGACACAGATTTTGGTCACCATCAGCACTACAAAGAAAACTGAAATCTTTCTAGACAGTGACTACTGAAAGATTAGGGGTTTTTTTTAAATTATGTTGTATACCTCCCTGCTTCCACAGTGGGAATGGAAGAATTAACAAGATGCATCTTACAACAACAAACACAATTTATATATGATACTGTACAAGCTGGACTGTAGTTCAAGTATCTCCCAAGGTGACCAGCAAATAATGTTCCAGAGATGGTATAGAAAGCCCTTATTAAGCAGTTGACACACTGTGTAGGAGATCTTTGCTGTTAAGAATCAGAGCAAACCTTTCCAGAGTGTGTGTGTGTGTGTGTGTGTATATATATTTTTAATAAAGGTGTCACTCTAGGAATATAACGAATGAGGACTGAAAGCAAAAATGAGCTCATTTTGGCATTAGAAAGGGTTTCCAGAAAGAAAGTAACTGAAAAAAAATAGCCATAAAATACAAACTAACTGCCTAGCTATTTAAAAAACGAGGGAATCTGGAAGTCAGAAATGAAGATGTATCTCTACCCTAGTCCATAACTGAGTGATATGATCAGGCAGAAACTTCCTAGAGGGTGTTATAGGCAAACTTTCCATCCTCTTCCTTCCCATCAAGAAGTGCAGCCTGTGCTCACAGCGTAAGATACAGACGTAGGTATATATTTGCCCATTTAGACTAGGGCTGCATCTGGCTCTGCACATGGTGACAAGAGTATTTCAAGCATGAATTACATTTCCTTATAACCCCAGGTATGTTGTGAACTACAAATGTGATATTTAAAGCTATTCAAGAACCAGGAATCTGTTTTTAGTAAAACCTTTTGGAAAATTCCCATTTTCACAAAAAATATTGATAAGAATTAATAAAAAGATCATTAATCAAGCCTCTTTCAATGCTTACCACAAATCCCAAACATCCTTGTACTAGAGCAATTCAGTTGCATCTAAATGACCAGTTTTAAATGTCATAGAAGTTACCTTTGAGGAATGAGTGTGTAAGAATAGAAGAATGGAGATGTACAAAGCAGAAAGTCGAAAGAGGGAGGATTCAAACCTTCTCCCCTAAAACCCCAGAGGCTGTTTATACATGCAGGCAAATTTGTGCCAAGATTCTTTATACAGTATTAAGTAAGATTAAATATCTGTCACAGACAACTTTGTAGATTATTTTAGTATGATGCAACAGACCCTACAGGCAAGCTTTTCTATGTTTCGTTGATTTGCAAGGATGACACACATTACAATTAATTTATAAAATATTTTTCTCCAAAATGGTTTCATACTTTTCCATTTCCTTAGAAAAGTTCACAGAGGAAGCATTACATGGGTCATCCCATAGGGACCCTTTGTTTCCACAGTGCTCTGTGCATCATGTCACTAAGGTTCTCCATTTTACTCATTTTTTAGTTTCTTCAGCAGTAACCACACTTGTCCACAGATGTCACCACATCTAACTTCTAAACTCAGAATTCAGAGAACAAAAAATTCACAATATTCTTACACTACATATAACTCAAAGGAGGAAGAAAGGCAGATTACTACTGCTTTACTAAAATTCTGTAGGAATTGTAATTGCTTACTTTGGCTTTCCAGATACCTATTGGAAAGTTTTCATGGTTGGAAGGGTTTTGGAGAAACAGAAGTCTTCATGCACATGGTAAAAACCTGCCTATGGCTTTAAAAGCTTACCTGCTGCATCTCACAGATCTGAGGACAAACACCAGCAGAACTCACCAAGAGCCGCTGCTATTTTATATTGGCAATGCAGCCACAAGTATAGTGCAAAGGAAGAAAACATTGCTCCTTTCCTTCCTGAAAAAAAACACTGTTATTAAAAAAAATCTCTGAACACAAAGTTCAAATATTGGAATTAGCCTCACATTACAAGGGTCCATGTCACTGGTATTACAAGACATCTGCATGGAAAAAAAAAAAAAAAAGTCTTTTTTCCTGCATTTACTGTTTCTCTTCCTTTAGTGTGTTACAGAAAATGTTAATTCAGTAATTTAAAACAAAACAATAACAACACTATACATAAAATATTTAAAAGTAGTTTTACTTGTTTCAGAAGGAATTAAAATAATTCAACTTTTTAAAAGCCAGCTGCAAAGAGACAATGCCTACAAATAACATAAGGAAAAGAAAACGATGGAAAAAAAAGGAGACTTAGGTCACTGACTTCTTCACTCACTTTTCAATCTTGGAAAAAACGGTTTGGTCATTTTAGGATTTATCTACCTATGTATATTTCTATTTTACTAAGCTAAAGTCAAAATGAAAAAATCACATGGCTTAAAGCTAACGTAACACTAGCAAAAAAATACTAAGAGAGAAACTCCTAAACATCTCTCAGGATGAGCCCAGACATTTTCTCCAGCTATATAATTTTTTTCCTAAACATTTTCATTATTTATTTCCTATACCTACAATGGATCTTGCTTTTGAAAACATCAGTCTGCAAATACATGTTCTATTCCAAAAGAAAGAAAAATACAGGGGATCAAAACTCATCACACAAATAACAGAAATGTAAAATTTAGATGTAAAAACATCTGTGTGAGACAAACAATACTACTTTACCCACTTACCCACATCTCTCTAGTATTTTCATTATACAAATCACAAATAAGCAAAGGCACTATGAGAAACCCAGCAATTCACAGGAAACACTCCACAATCAGAAACATTTAATCACAGAGGCCAGTCATGGGATATTTACTTTTCATTTCTACTACATAAAACTGAACCTAAAATTGTGTCTGTGTCTGTTAGGAAAACAAAATGAAAAAAGTCTCTCTGTTAAAATGGTGGTTGAAATTTACTGCAGCCACTTGTGAATTTAAATACTTTAAAATTGTCCATTAAGGTATACTTGCGCATAAGAAAATGTCCACTGCCTTCATCAGGTTCTGTTAAATCTTACCTGTTTACAAATAGATCTCTGTGGTTTCTACAGCTCTGTCATGCACTGAAAGTGATAGCAATACTGCCATGATCTAAACTCACTCTCTTTTGCTGTAATAAAAATAATGGACAAGCAGCCACATAATGCAAAGATATAATTCTGCCAAAGGTTCTAGCGATATAAACCACAAGAACAAAGCCCTGGGAGCATCATTACAGTTAAGAGCATCTTGGTACTTTTGTGATAAAGGCTGATGTACGGTTCAGGCATGCTAAACTGCAAGAGGCTCCAACTTCTTCTAAGGACAGGCTAGATGTAAATCCTTACCACAGAAGAGCCACAAATAAATCAGATCATTTGAAACTGAGTGTTAAACAAAGAATATAGAGCTACTTCAAAGAGATGGGCTCTGGAGGCAGGCAGAAGCTGCTTCCTTTGGCTGCGTATGTCCTGAAAAGTGAGGGTTTTTTTAAAAATGAAATGACAGTTGTTCTGTGTAATTATGTCCACACATATTTCTCAGCAGATGGTCAAGGCATCTGCACTGTTTTAAACTCGCTTCAAAATTTTAACAGGTTCACTTGATGGATCTGCATTCTTCCCTCCTGATTTCATCACTCCCAGCAATGGTTTTACTCAGCACTTCACAGACGTGCCACAAGTTGACAGCTATACAATTTACTCTTACTAATAGCAGAACTAAATGCACTTATGTTCCATTATACTTACCGAAGTCTGTCTTGGCCTAAGATTATAGGAGCATTAAAATTTCTATATTCCTGCAAAAGAGCAAACTCAAAATTGACTATTTTTCCTTCTTTTAAAAGGATCTTATTTAAGGACACTTTTCTTTTGTAAGGCAAGCTGATGCCGACTAGCATTAATGATTGTTTTGTACAGTGCCTTTCATTGCATTCATCTTACCATTTGTTTTCTTCAGCATCTATGACAAATAAGCCCAAGTCCCAAGTGGGACCTTTACAACTAAACGACAGCAGCAAATAAAACCAGACCAAGTTATTTGCAGAATGTGATGATACAACTCACTAGTGTGAGTAGAACAGCATGAGTTTTCATCAGCAAACATAATCCTGTGGTTTTAGCTAGAGGATAGCTACGACTATATATTCAATGGGCCAAATAATTCCGACAGTACTTTTGGTTCATTCTGCACTGGAAAGGACATTCTTGCAGGGGACATCTTCCCAAATCTACTATTCATGCAGGTTCCTGGGGCAAACATTTATTGTATAATGGCAGATAATGAATAATCTCATGTCTTCACTCATTAGGCTCACTGTAATTTGAAATAAAGTTAAAATGGAACTATTACTCAAACATTTTTTTTCCCATTTCAATTATAGATATATAAGAGGTGGACATGCCCCAGGAAAACTTTCACTTCTCCCATTTAGTCTTAGCACTCTCTCGGCATTTTTTTTTTTTTTTTTTTTTTTTTAAGATATGATCCAAAACCTATTAAACTTAACAGAGAGTTTTCCATTGACCTCAGCACGCTTTGAATCAGACTTGTAAAATTAGATTCTGACCCCTCTCAATAGCGTGCATAGGATTTATGGTCTATACAGCCTACCCCTGCAAAATTAGGACATTGTGAACTCTGTTTTATGCATCTTAAAATAACTGCCAACAGATAGTGCAAACTATGCTGTTCATTTAAGCATATCCTTGAACTCACAGCTATTTGTTTATCTAATTTCACTGTAACTGACCCCTTGCCCCTGATTATGGTTCCTTCATCACAGAAGTTCTAGGCCACCTGTCCTTCTGTTGGGGTATGAAGATCAGGCACGAGACTTGAGAAAGAACTATTCAGTCACCTAGTCTCAGATTAACAATTTAAAGTGTAGTTTTAGCATCTTTTTTCTTGTATCATATGAAAGGAAGCAAAAGATGAATGGTTAGCAATAGTCATCTTTGACTATTATGATATGGAGCATCTAGTTAATATTTAAAGAATATACACAGTCATATGAAGAAAGAAGAAAATATCTGACTCTTAAGTGATTTTTTTCCCTAGCTCTCCACAGTTCAGCCCTAGACTCCGTTTATATCATACTCAATGATATCATACTCACTTCAAACTGAAGTGACTAGTCAAACAGATGACACACCAGCCCCTCAGTTTTACTGTTCAGGTACTCATTTAAGCAAATACTCCAAACCAATGATTTTCAGAGTTAGTGCTCTTTGTGATCAATTTTCAAAGAACAGAAGTCTAAAGTAGAGACGAGACAAATAATAGGTCCAGAACTTCAAACTATCACAAGGAGAACACTGTAATCCCAGGCTAGGTCCACCTTGAGCAGGAGCAGCTGATTCAGTTCTCTAACCTTAGAACCTCACATGATGATTGCAGCCATTTAGGGAAAACAAGCAAACAAAACCAAAACAAAAAAAAACCCCTGCGAACCACCTAGCTCAGCCTGCTTCCATTTTTGAGCTTCCTCTGGCAATAAGCAAATTCCTCTCCACCTGCACTTCTCAAGTATGGTGTTCAATGCCAAGAGAAAAAGTGTGTGACTGAAGAAACATGACGTCCCATTCATAGCCTGTTGCACAGGCGAACCACTGGAACAGAGAGTGGCCTTGCAAGGGACACCCAGGCAGTGACAGATGTCCTTACTGAAAAGAGGATTACAGCCTGATACTCCATTGTCACACCTAGGAAGTTACTTGCCTCCGTGTTACCAGTGGTGTGGCCAAACAGCTGTTCTGATTTAGCAGCATTTTAAACACTGTTTGGAGCCATAAATAGTGAAGGACGGAGAAGTCAAGGCTAGCTAACTTCTATCAGCATTTCTACAGTTATGGAGAGACTGGTATGTTTTAGCAAGAAGCCAAATTCATGTTCTATTCACTAATGGCTTACGTAACCCATACTATACACTCAGACAACTCTTGTAGCACGTTCAACCAAATGTATTACCATTAATATGATGTCATACTTGGGGGGGAAATGTAGACGGAACAGAAATCTTGCAAAAGCCACAGTAACTGAAAGAGAGTAACAGCTAAGTTGTTCTTGTTTGAGTAGCTCTTTGACTGGCATTTTGGTTCTCCTACATCTCCTTCAGATAAAAGTAAAAAATACTCATTTACTAAAACTCTAGTGATACACTGGATGAATCTTCTTTCAAATATGACTATGCCTACTCTTTTGTAATGCTCTAGTTAAGAAAGTTAAAACTGATCTAGAAGCTGCCCAATACCTGCACTATTTAGCATCTGAATAACTTCTAGTTAATTACAAGTATATTTGACTAACACAAGCATTGTGATAAACTGATGTATTGTTGGAATTTACACAAAAAGAATAATTTATAGCTTTCCCAAAAGTAGAGTAAGTGCATGAGAATGATCATATTTAAGATAAATGTTGTAGAAAAAATAAATAAATAAAGCCCATAAAGACTTCCTTATAACTGTTTTCTAGGCAGTCTTGATAGCTGTCTGCTAGCGGGGATTTACTGCTTTGTATCTATGGAATGAATCCATCATTTAACATTTATGTTAGTTTACATTTGTTTAAAAGTCCTTCTTCCTACTTTATTGACTGACATGCCCCTTTCCTCACAACAGCCAGGGAGATCATTATTTAATTGAAAACAACCTCAATTTGCAAGTTACTTGTATCTAACAGAGCTTTATTTCATTACCATACTGGCTGCAATTCCAAGTTCCATTTTAAGGAAAATAACTATGCTCAGAACTTACTTATAATATCCTAAATATTTTACCCTGGAAGAACACATGCACTTTTGCCTAGAAAAAAGTAAGAAAAAACTACACCATCCTATATTACATAAAGACAGGAAAATCTGAATTCAGGACTTCCTTACCTACAGTAATGTAGGACATACAATTGAAGAGCCATCTACCCATGTTACATGAGAATGTATTACTTCACTTACATGTCTGCTTCCTCACCATATCAAGAGCCGATCTAGCCATGAACTTTGTGACAAACTGTTGTTTTCCCATTTTCAGGTCCTAAAGAGCCAATTACTGTAGCCTGTTATTAATCCATTTCCAACCTGAGCCATACAAACATTGGAATTAGAACTCATTTTTTCCACACCCAAAGGGAGCACAGTGAGACAAAGTACATCCTTCCACAGATCTGTCTCAAATGCAGAGCTTCCCCAAGTGATACAGCATCCTGCACAAGAAACAGGATGACATATTTATTTTGCTTTCATCTGCAAGGACAGTAAAAAAATCCACCAATAATAAACAAAAATAACCAGCTCTATGAAGTTCACTACTATCTGCAACTCCACTGCATTTACAGGCTGGATGTCCAGCCTGGCTGGACAGCTGACTGCAGGGCTGACTTCCAGATTTCTCCTAGGGATTAAGGTCTTTATGTTAACCCAGAACCTGAGATGTGACCAGCTGTTTTCCAAATCAGATTTTTTTTTTCTCTGTCAGCCTGCTTCTAGTCTTAGAACAGACAAACATTGTAGTTCATTGCTTCCCATTTTCTCCTTGTACAGACAGCTTCTGTTTTCCACATTTAATTGCATCTTTGTGGACTAACGCCCTTCAGTTCACATCCTGGTTCCTCTCTCCAAAACCAGAAGCTCAAACCTTACCAGGTTGGTCTGTCTAGAAACAGTTAACTGATAGCAAGAAGGTAGCAAATACAAATTTACAAAGTTCTTAATGATCTGTTTGTAGCAGATTCCTTTCCAAAAATTCTTTAGGATAAGTAATGCAAGTGAAGTACCTAATTTTGAACCAAACACTGATGATTTCTTAAGAGGTTTTTCTTATATGGGGCACTGCCCATGAACTATTAAAAAGCAACCCACCCAATTTATTTCAAATGAGCCTTTGAGAAAACTAAATCAGGAACACTCAAACATTTAATGGAATACCAGAGGCTCTTTTCTGTTTCCCATATTTGGTATGTCTCAACTTCCAGAGAATGATTATTTAAGGATAGGACACCACCTCAAACTGCTTTATCATGAGCCAGCCATTCTGAGTCTGAAACTTTAGTGCCACAATTCTGCAACCAACGAGTTACAAGCCAGGAAGTCTGAACCAAAAAAATTCACTCAGTAAGCGTTAACTTTGGCAAGTGCACAAAACCATCAGAATCCAGACAGGAATAGTTTGCATCTCACCATGGTAACAGTGCACCAAGGGCAGCTATCAAAACTCACCCCTCCTCACTAGATAACTTATTTTGTAGTAATAAACAAAATACCATCTCCTTCCAACAACCATCTCCCTAGTCCCCTTTTAATTCTAAAACACATTTAAGTACCATGCTTTGGAAAGAACACGTAGGTCGTTAGTAGTATTTTGATATTTTTAAATTTCTCTTTCTGTACTTAATTGAAACAGAGCTTTCTCTGTAGCCCCTATGATGATGACTTCAAGGGGGAAGAGAATCAAGTCCTGTAGAGTGCGGTAATATGTTGATAAGCACAGTAATATTTGTTTCACCTTCACCCATTTTAACCTCGTCAAAGGCTTAAATTTACGGGAAACAGTGTCTGCTCCTCTCAAAGGGGTTTTGCAAACGCATAGCATTAATCTGTCACTTGATTTTCCACTTGAGCTAGTACACACAATGAGGCAAAAAGAAGCAGTAGGGTATGTTGGTAATGACTCCCACTGATAAATCCATACACATTTTACATTGGAGTGTGACCCCTACACAGATTTGGCTTACTCCCACAAAAGCTGATTTGCATCTAGTTGGCTTCCTTCCAGACAGTGACCAGAAAGTGCAGAGACTTACACAAGACACCCTCAACATTGTAATAGCCTGACTATGGCTTTTGGATTTATGACCAAATCATCCAATTAGTATACAGCTCTACTGTAATACAACTGTAAATATAATTACACAAGACAAAGTCTATCCTTCAGCAAGGACAGCTGTATAGAACTAGCAGTTTAGTCTTACCTGATTCAGTATGTTATTTTATTTATATATTTTGAAATTGGAAACAAGAAAAATGTGTCACACAGTATACATTAAACTGCTATTTAATGTAAAGACTAGTAAATCTGCTATACATTTTCTCTGATGAATCTTCTTGCTCTGAGTCCATACTTACCTTTCAGCTTTACCTTGTAAGTACTTTTGATTTAGTCAAATATTTTTGTAATATGTATCACATTTCTCATGTCACATCATCAAAGATGAAAGCAATATAACTGGTTCAAGAATTGCATCCTTTTCTGCATCTATACACACAATCTATGTATGCTGCAAGCTGTACGTTCAAAACGTATTGTAGTGATTCTAGTTCAAGCATGCTTGAAGTAATGCATCTATTCGTGCTCAGGTATAGTTCTTCTGTAGACAAGTCAAAAACTACTTCTCCAGTTTGCCACAGGAATGGCTGAGAAAAATTTGGCTCCTTCCTGGCCCTAATCCATCTATTCCAATGAGACCAAAGAAAGCAAGTTCTGTCTCCCTGCACTCTCTCTCTCAGGTGGGCTCCATGCTCCCCAGCAGCAGGACTGCAGTTACGCTTTGCCCTTCCACCACTGCAGCAAGTATCCAAAACTGCTGCTTCTGCTCTCTCTGCTCTCACACCACATGCCTGCACACTCACGCAAGAGCCAAGAATTAGGTCCTAAACTCTGTCATTGCAGGTGTTAGTTCATGATACTGCTTCACATATAAACAAACTCTTCCCTTTTGGCTGCTCATGAGTTCCTCAGGTCCTGAGTATCCCTAGTTCTTCTCTTCCCTGCTGGCACTCACCAATGCATCCCACTCACCTAGCAGATGTGTAATAGTTCTCTTTGCAAATATATTACTGCTCTGAAGCATCCTGGCTTCACTAAGGACAAATCATGCCTGACAGATTTGGTGGCCTTCTACAATGGGATTACAGTGCTGGTGGATAAGGGAAGAGCAACTGACATCATCTACCTGGACTTGTGCAAAGGATTTGACGCTCTCTTGCATGACAACCTTGTCTCTAAATCGGACAGAAATGGATTTGACAGATGGGCCTCAGCACAGGAAGGACACGGACCTGTTGGAGCAGGTCCAGAGGAGGCCACAGAAGTGATCCAAGGGCTGGAGCACCTCTGCTATGAGGACGGGAGGGGAGAGTTGGGGTTGTTCAGTCTGGAGAAGGCTCTGGGGAGACCTTCCAGTACATAAAGAGGCCTACAGGAAGGATGGAGAGGGACTTTTTACAAGGGCGTGTAGTGAAAGGACAAGGGGGAATGGTTTTAAACTGGAAGAGGGTAGATTTAGATGAGATATAAGGAAAAAAATCCTTCACCATGAGGGTGGTGAGGCACTGGAACAGGCTGCCCAGAGAAGCTGTGGCTGCCCCATCCCTGGAAGTGTCCAAGGCCAGGTTGGATGGGGCTTTGAGCCCTGTATGGGCAGAGAAAGGTGTCCCTGCTCATAGCAGGAGGGGTGGAACTAGATGGTCTTTAAGGTCCCTTCCAACTCAAACCATTCTATATTTCTATGATCCTGTATAAATATATTGTACTTTAAGATGCCCCCCCGAGCCACTTCCATGCTAGCCAGTGATCTTCATGCTAGATCACACTGCAATCATTCAAATTTTTATCTCCCTCCATAACTCTGCTGCTTCATTAGAGAGGACCTTGCTAATTTGCAAATTTCAGCACCCCTTTAATAGAAATTACTCTGTGACTTAACTGCAGTGAAATCAGTTACACCTGATCTGCAACATAGGTTCTTCACACTCATTTTGTTCCATTTTCTCAGTCTGGAAACATATCAGTGTGTATCGTATCACAAGCCACTAAAGTATCACAGTCACTGTGACTCACTGTGAAGACCCCATCTTGCCAAGCACCAGGCTCATATTTGCTGGTGATCAACTGATCTCATTTGGGTTTTGGAACTGAGACATTTTTAGTGCTGCACCACAGGTTCTCTTCAGCTTCCAGGTCCCACATGGTGGCTGCAGGAAGCCAGAGCGAAGTTAGCATTTCATGTCATGCAAGAATAAATCCACCGTTGTGTCCTGTTCAGAGCTGCATGACAGAGGTGGTTGCTCCTATTCACTGTCTCAGCACACTCCCTGAACAAGCACATCTGCACTTTGGAAATTTATCAGATCATACTGTTTATAACTTTTATAAAAGAATTAACATTAAGTATAAAATTATAAATAGAATTGCTGAAAGCAGAGCACAAAAAAAAAATAGTTGCTTCCCCCCACCCCTACCTAATTGCACTATGTTTGCATGTAGCAACACTGGCAGAGCTGGTATTACCCTACAATAGTGTTCTGCAACCTCCTAGCCAACACCCCGGTATCACCTTACATTTCAAAAATTAACACCATACTGACAGAGACCATTGAGAACTCAATATGACTTTAAGCCATTCATCAAGAGTCATGCAATCCTTTGTTTTAACTAATGAGTCATTTTTTGTCAGTTCTGTAATAATGTTGAGTACTTAAAGTTCAAACATCTCAATAGTAGCATATTCATAAAGTAATTCATATTCAATTGGCTCAAAGCCTTCATATTTGCATATTAATCTTTGCTTTCTAAATCACACAGCAAGGTATTTGAAAGGCCAGGCATGCTTTGATCTTCTTGAAAAGTAAAAATGTTAGGATTATTACATTTTGAAAGCCTTTTGGGCAATAGTTTTAAGATCACTAAGCCTCATATTTTCTCCCTGGAACTCTAGTTCCTTTACTAAGAAATCTGACTTTAAACAGTTTGATTCTATTACTACTGCAATCATATAAGCCAGAGTGATGGTATACAGCCTAAAGTATTGCACAGCAAATAAATACTCTAAAGTGACAGATTTTTCAAAGCAAAATTTTAAATATATTCAGGACTAAACCACAATGTTGATTTTGCTGCTTGTATGACTGTGGCAGAGACATTTCCTGGCAGAAAAGGGGTATAAGGGATAGCAGGAACTACCTCAATCACCGAGTTATGTTTACAGCTTCAGGGAAAACTCATGTAGTAGTTGTTAAATTAAAATTTAACATCAACACCCATTCTGCCCATACATACATACACAGCAATTGAGAAACACTCACAGCCTGCATACCTTTAGTATAAAAGATTAAAAAAACCCACAGAAATACAAAGCAAGCATATTTAGCAGCACTATAGGTCTTTCACTGCCAGGGAGTTACAGTGAAGCTGAACTAAGCCCAAGAAGTGAACTTTACTCCATTAAAAAAAAAAAAAAAAAAAAAAAAAAAGAGACCACAGAAAAGTAAAAATCCCAACAGCCTCTGCCAGCATAAACAAGGATGGGAGGGTGGGAGAAGATAATTCCTTACTCCTCTAAAATTTGGCAACTGCAAGCCAGATGGCATTGCCAAGCATGGGCAGAAAACATAAACAAGATCCTGAAAATTTCCCATAGGAATGACAGTATAGCATGTTCAGACTTCCATCTTTAGTTCCCAGCAAAGAAACACAACTGTAATTATGAAAAAATAAGAATGCACAAGGGAGAGACAGGGGAAAGAATCCTTCTTCAATCCTTCAAGTAATTAGTGGCAATCCTCAACTAATAGATAATTGATTAAAATAAAAGACAGTTAAACAACTCTTCCTAATCCATTTAAAATATTCAAGAACGTCCTAGCCAGTCCTCTAACTTCCTCCTTTAATTCATCAAGATCCATTTTCAAATTCTATGTTCTTTAGCCTTTTGCTACTTCAAAGTTAATTTTGTAATTTCAGTTCTCCTGGTTACAAATTCAGTACCAGTGCTGAAATAGCAGTGAAAACATTGCATAGATCACAGAATCACAGTTCTTTCATCCTTACTAATGGATTAGTTTAAGAACATTCAATAGCACAGAATATTGGAAATCTATAGATTTAATTATCATTGTATTTTAAATTAACAAGAGGCATTTCATTACTATCAAAATTTCACACGTGACTTCCAAACATTAGGTGACAGGACTATAAATGTTATCTGGAACAATGCTTTAAAAAGGGACCTCAGAAAACACAAGACATTATATAGAAAATATGGGTAAGAGCTAAACAAAACTCCCCCTGAAGGGCCTCACTGGTTGCCTTTTCCAGATAAAAACCCAATTCAAAATAAAAACAAACTTTCCTATAATCTCTTCTCCACCAAGCCAACCAGACACATATGTAAGCCCAATTTCTTTCCTTGAAGAGAGATCAGTTTTATCTTAAATTGTCTTCCTCATTTTTTTTAAGCTAGCTTTATCCTGAGTTGTAATGTTGCTTCTCATTTCCTGTTACCCTAAATAAAGATAAAATTAGGTTCTCAGTGCAGATCCTAAGTCCCATCATCTTTCTTTCCTGACAAAAATAACTTGTTTCAGTGTGCTTGCTGGAATCACAATGCTCAGATTTAGCAAGGCTCTGTTTTTATAGCCTGTTTAAACAACATATTTGATGGCAACCCATCGCAGCTGGTCTGAACCAAAACAGAAATATTCACGTGATCTTCGTTAAGCTACTGTCTCCACAGTTAGGAACCTAAACTCTTTCTATAATCCACACAGCACTTCCTTCCAAAGCACTTTCACAATTCATTTCCTACTCAACTACAGTTAGAAGACAAGATTTGCCATGAAGGCAAAATGTATTCTGCAGTGTCTTTATTCCTTTTGACACAAATTAGAAAGAACTAATTTCATTTTTGTTTCCAGCGCTGAATTTCTGGCTGGTCAAGTCGAAGCTGTATTTCCTCACCTGCAAGTGGAACAAATCTGAACTGTGTATCAGAACAAGGAACTTCAATGCCTTTGAGCAGCACATTCCAGAGCTAAATTAACCAAGTAACATGGAAAACAGAAATTGTGTTCCCAGAAACATTAAATGCTTAAAAGAAATCCACTTTGTATTCAATATAAATATCAGGTGTCTTAGGTCAGGACCCTGACAGCAAATCTTTACATGTCACCATTGAGACAGAATTTCAGGTTACTATATGCAAATACCATTGCAAAAGGTATTGGAGATTTCCTCTAGCAATCTGAGCTAATACCATGCATATCTTTCACCACTACATATTATTCATTCAAAAGAAATCAATAAGGTGCTAGAGTCAATCTTTGCCAATTCATTTCTTAGCAAGGGATTAGCATGTTACATAGATTGTTACAAACCTCTATTGTATTATGCACCTAATATTTCTGAGCAATCTCTCTCAAAAACGTTAAGTCAATTTGTAAATGAAAGGCATAGCATTTGCTTACTCTGTGCTATAATACTGAAAGTTACTTCAGATACTGGATGGTTTGAGGAGTTTTTATCTTTCAGAAAAACACAATTAAAGGCTTTAGACTCACAGCAGGTGTTAGTGCTTGTTTATATTACAATTCAGCCAAGGTTTCTGTTTCTGTGTTGATTGTTCTTCCAATCTTCAAACATTTTCCACAAAACAGGCTGCTTACAAACCTTCGTTGTTGACAATGCAAGTATTGAGGTCACGCAACAATCAGTTGTACACAGCTCCATTTCTCCTGCCCCTGAGACTGGAATTACAAAAGCTCTTCCTGCATACATAGCACCGCTCTGTATCTTGCAGAGAAGTCTTCAGAGCCCACATCTTGTTTTAGTTTTAGTAACTCTAACATTAGCTTAGTTAAATATGCTAATGGGATTTGAAAAACAGAAAGATGTGTTCATCTTGCATCAAAACTGTTGTTCTCTATGCTAGCTCCACCTCCTCATACTAAAACCAACCCCTTCCCTCCACTTCCAAGTGCACACAACCATGTGGTTGGGTACTTGAGACACAAATACCAGCAGGAGAAACCCAGAGGAACTGTGAAAGCAGACAAGAAGAGTTAAGGATAACTAACCAGAGATTAGTTCCGGGGGAAAACCAGGGGCCATCCTACAGCTACACTGCAGGAATAGATTCCCTGGAAATCGAAACACAGCAGGAGAAGATGCCAGAAGCAAGAGTGGTACCCACAATGTCGGAAAGTATGCAGTCTGGAACTGTTTTACGGTACACTACTATACGCGCTTCTCTTAATCCATGGACACTCTCTGGATTTATTTAGTCTCTTCTACTTTAGGTGGGGGAAAGTCTTCATGATGTGAAATCCTAAAAAGCCTTCTTTCAGCAGACAGTAAGGATTTTCATGAGACATCACAGACTATGCTCTGTAACAGTCCTTCTGGGGATCACACACAGCATAACACTGTTTATTCTTACCTAGAATAATTAAAACATCTTTGCTTATTCTCTCCTTCTGTGCCTTAACTCCCTAACAGTTACTTTTCATTCACGTTCACCATTCCACAATCGCTCTATTTTTCTCTTTCCATTTCCATCAATTTTCTGATTCCCATTCTCATCCTCTTGCCTCTTACCTATATTTTATAATTTGTCATTCCTTAACAGTTCATGTACCACTTAGCTACTCTATTTCTTCTATTCCTAACTGTTCTTCTAATTTTTCTCCAGCCACTATTTCAAAGTATCCTCTGTGTCTGTATAGCTGTATCTTTGCCCTTCACTTTCAAAGACATCTATCCGCTTAAGCTTGCCATCGATAATGGTGGAAGCTAACTAACACAGCCTTCCACACTTCCCTACAACACATACCCTTTTCTCTTCCGACTGTTCCTTCTGTGTGCATCTACTGCTGACCACTTCTAGTGCAAATACTCCAAGTCGTTTCTGCTTTTCAGCTTTTACTCTTGCACAGGGATTTGAGAAAGAAACAAAAAAACAACTAGAACATTGTAAAGCACATCCATTTTTTAGTCTATTTCAAGTGTTAGGATACTGTCAGATGCTTTATCTCTATTTTGTCACCTGCAAGAAAATTCACTGCAGGTATCTTCCAGTGACAGGTATTTTTATAACCTAGGATTTCTGCAACAGCCCAACCATAAACAATTAAACTACTGCATTCAAACATACAACTTCTATTCCTGCTCCAAATCTGCTGAGAACCCCCTGTGACTCCTTAACACGTTGTTTCCACATAGGCCTGCACACAAACTGAGCAAAATAATCTGCCCTTTGCTAGGATTGTATGGAATCCTAAATGGCCTATACGGATTCTTGGATGTTAAGACTTCTTTCAGTTAACTTTACATTTTAAAGACTGAAAGCTTCCTAAATCTTCCTGTTTGCTCATGTCTGCCCAGATTCCTGGAAGGTTCCTAATATTCTCAAAAACACACATCTTTTTTCCAATCACATATTCCCATATAAAAAACTCTTTCCATTACTCATGATTCATGCAGACACTTCTGCCTTCATCCTGCCTTTCTCCTAGTTCCATTTTTACCTGCAAACTCCTTTATGACTTTTAATTTACCTTCTTCTCAGATATCTCTCAGTTTACTGTTATTCACAGTTAACTGGTTTTTCCTCTTTTATACATATAATTTTAATATATAAAAATACATCATTTGTAACCTTAAAATGATGTCTCTTTATGGCTCTGACAGAGAAAGCTATGTACCATAAAGAAGTTAGTCTGTTAGGAAGGCTTTAATGCTGCTGTATCAAATGACAGGTCATGTTTCCTGAAAAGCTCTTCCACAGCCTACAGTCTTCCATTTTCCTTAATTTGTTATGAAATATTCCTGAATAAACAGCCCAAAGATCTGAGGACTTAATAAAGACAATTTACTTTATACAGGTTCTTCTGAAGCAAACAAGCCAAGCTGTTACTCAGCCCCACTCTTCTCTGTTTAAAAAAAACAAAACAAAAACAAAACCAAAACAAAACAAAACCACACAACAGCTTCTGTGTATCTAAAAATAGGTTTGGAAGTAGTCATAGATGAATATCAAGTCCTTTGCTTGAGCAAATTACAAAATTTCTCTCTTTAGGACAGCTCTCATTTCAACTCTCTTGAATTAGAATTATTCTGGTTTTCAGTGATTAATTTAGATATTCTTCTACATTAACAGCCTATCCTTAAATGCACTTTACCTTCATACTACTACTTTTAGGTTTTATTTAATTCTTCCCAATCTCCAAATGACAGAATATTACCAAATTTCCTCTTAGCAATATTATGTAAAGCACAAAAATTATTGATTGTACTACTTTCCAGGTAAGTCAATATAATAGACAATGCTTAGGACTAGGTAATACATATTGTAGTTACCACATATATTACTACTAAAAAATTTATATACACCAAATGGAACAGATACTAATCTCAAACATGCCAATATAAAATATTTGCAAGCAATAGCTTGTGTTTTTCTGACATTTTTCTGCTTTAAGTGCATTCCACATCTATTGGAGCAGAAAGAAAATGGAATCTGGCCCGAAGACTACTTCTAATAAATCCTTTCCTTTACTAGTAAAAACATTGTTATTCACAATACAACGTATGTTCCTCTATTATGTTTTTGAGCAAAAGTATTAGTGACATTTTGGCCCTATGTCTACTTATCCATTTCAGAGTAAGTCTTCTTTTGACCCATTTGCATTATATGGTCAGAAACTTTGATTGAAACTTTGGGCTTTCAATACATCTTGTTTGCAGTAAGCCAGATGCAGACCCATCCGATGACTGAGCAGTACTCGGCTACTGGAAAGCATTTTTATGAACATTACAACACAATATACGCTTTTGAAGAATCTATTTTCTAATTGTGCACCTTTAACAGGTGAACCAACTGAAATTTTAATGTTCATCTCTGCCTATCTTTGTAATGCAAACATAAATCCTTAAAGCATTTAGAAGCAAAATAGGATGGAAATTTGAAGTAGAACATTTCAACTGTTTCTCAGTGAGAAGCAAATTTTGTAATCTGGTAATCATGAGTATCTTTGCAAATTCTTTCATGACTGAAGTGAGACATTGAAAAAGGAGATGCTTCTAGTCCTTTGTATGTTACTTCTGATAATTTTTAGTCAATCAACATGGCTTTCAAGAGTGGCAGACAACTACAAAGCTATCCTATGAAAACTGCATATATGGATCATAATACAAACCTGGATGAATACTATTCTAGGACTGCAAATAAATAGGCCATACTAAAAATGAGAGTAAAACCAAAATTCAGCATCTCATTAAACCGCTTGAGATACATATCACCTTTGTTACATGCTTTCCTCTTATGTTTTCTGAATACTGAGAGGGAATAACATTCTCTTTTCTTTCTTTTTGTGCTTTCTATTAAGCATGTGTGAAAAGTACTGACCTTCAAGTCCTTAAAAATTAAATTGTCTATTTGTTTGTGGCTCATGTAGAAACAAATGCTTATAGAATTAACACGTGATAAAAACTACATCATAAGTGTTTAGGTTTTGTCTTACAAGTGCCGCTATAAAGGTTAAGACTACCTCATTCACCATCATCCTTCTTAAATGCTTTCAAAAAAAAAATACTTAAACATGTACATCAATACTTTTAGAATAAAGGACCACACATACAGTCACTGCTGATTAAACCACTAGGAAGAGAAGAAATTCATTTCATACAGTCTACTAAAAAAAAAAAAAGCTTCTGACTTTTAATAGTATGGGTTATATTTGAATGTGATCAATTTTGCATTTCATCACCAGTAACCTCAATTATTTAGTTTCCTTAAACAATCTCTCTCATTTTTCTGCTACAGGCTAGACCTTGAATGATCTTCCTCTTTAAAGCAGAATGTCTTTCCATTTCCTTTGAAAGCAGTACAGCCAGACTTGGGCCAGACTTGTTCTACTGCCAGGACAAGCAAGTGAGGAAGCCAGCAGCAGAGGGCTCATGGAGAATATCACAGGGTTTATGTGACCAGGAGGTTGGATTATAGCTCACTCTTTTTTAAAATAAAGACAGTTGGAACAATGGAGGTGTGCTGACCCGCAGGAAGCAAAACATCTTCCAGTGTTTGAACCTACTTTTCTGAAGTGCTCACACATTGCTATCCACATATTCCAGTTCAGTTCTTACAGCATCCCAGAAGACATGTTAAAGTATAGACACTAGCCCCTACAGAAGAAGATACCATCATGTACTTTTCTTTTGTTCACTTAGACTCTATGCTGGAGTAGGAAGAAAAGAGCAGAATTCAGCATTCTTTAGCACACAGGTGCCTGACTTCATTCTCTTAATATCATTTATATCCATGGCTTTCTTCATTCAGCAATTTTAGAATATTTGTTCAAAACCACAAAAGTAAATGATGCTAAGTTAGTGTTTGGGAGGATGTACTGTGAATCGCTGAAGATGAGCAGAACTGCACCAATAAAAATCTCTAGGCACATTAAAGAAGAAATTAAATACTCAATTCATACATGCCACTTTGGTAAAGTATAAAAATATGAATTTTAATATCTCTAAACATTAAGTCAAATGACTTGGGCTGTTAGTAAAGAGTCATACTTGCAGACTAAATCTACCTTAGTCCTAGAAGTGCAAACTAGGTGACCACCTCTCAGTAAAACTGTATCTTAACATGTTAGATTTTGAGAAATTAAAAGAAAGGCACGGGGTATTTTTCTGCTCAGCATTAAATCTTCAAGAAAATGAAAATACAAGACATTTTTTGTTAAAGTGTTATAACATATAACCCAGTATTTCCTTAAATAATAACCATTGCTCTCAGGATAGCAAGGTATATTTACTTCAGTACTTTAAGTATAAAAGAGACATTTCTCCAGGCAATCATGGAAAATGCTTGCCTGATTTAAGAATGAAAATGGTCCTATTAGCATTTTTTCCAAGTGGAGTAACTGAACGAAGTTATAAAATAGCCATATGAATTAGAAAATAATACTCTTCAGCTCACAAGTCATGCTGTAAAATCAGAATCACAGTCAAAATAATAATTAAAAGAAAAAATCTATCTATATTCTTGGGAAGCTCAACTGCATCCAAAACAGCACAGAGAGGATTCCTGTATTTCTAAGCTTTTTATTTCTTATGGGTAAGGCCAAATTGGTAGACCTAGTTTTAGAATCAGAAATAAACTGAACCTAATTCCTTTAGAAGTCAATCTATGCTGCCCTGAAATCAAATAAAAGGACTGCCCAGAGGTAACTGAAGGTCAATGCTTCTAATGGTTCAAACAGCAGCTCAAATACAAGGACAAACACAGGCTGGGCAGAGAATGGACTGAGAGGAGCCCTGCAGAGAACTTGAGGGTCTTGGTTGATGAAAAACTGGACACAACCCGGCAATGTGTGCTGGCAGCCTAGAAGGCCAACGATCTCCTGGGCTGCGTCAGAAGCAGCGTGGGCAGCAGGTCGAGGGGGGGATTCTGCCCCTCTGCTCTGCTCTGGTGAGACCCCCCTGCAGTGCTGCCTCCTGCTCTGGGGCCTCAGCACAGGAAGAACATGGATGTGTTGGGAGCGGGTCCAGAGGAGGCCGAAAAAGTGATCCGAGGGCTGGAGCACCTCTGCTATGGAAACAGGCGGAGAGAGTTGGGGTCGTTCAGCCTGGAGAAGGGAAGGCTGCTGGGAGATGTTATTGTGGCCTTTCAGTACTTAAAGAAAGATGAGTAAAAAACTTTTTAGCAGGGCCTGTTGTGGTAGGACAAAGGGTAATGGTTTTAATCTAAAAGAGGTGAGACTCAGACTAGGTATGCAGAAGATTTTTTTTACAACGAGGGTGGTGAAGCACTGGAACAGGCTGCCCAGAGAAGCTGTGGAAGCCACATCCCTGGAATTGTTCAAGGCCAGGCTGGATGGGGCTGTGAGCAACCTGGTCTAGTGGAAGGTGTCCCTGCATATGGCAAGCAGGTTGGAACTAGATGGTCTTTAAGGTCCCTTCCAACCCAAACCATTCTGTAATTCTTTTGTCATTTCTGATCATTTATATAGGGAACAAAAAAAAACAACCAAACAAAAAAATCCCACAAAACCAAAACAAAATCAAAAATTACTTTATTGATCTTATTTGCTGTTCCTATCTCCTTACAGGACTTACCCTAAAATTCTGATTCAGCCATGTCTTCAGAGAGAGTAGGATCAAGCCCTGAAAGAATAAAAGTACTCAGTGAATGGGAAGGGAAAAATATATGAATCTGAAATTAAAATTCCCTTAAGATATTTCTGCTTAGTGCATTTGAAATAATCAAATTCCAGGTTTGCAGATGAAGTTTTAGAAATGCAACTACAATATTAACTAGAGTCACTATAATAATAACAAAGAATCAACACAACCATATAGTTTTAACACAGTTCACAAAACTCATTAGAGTCCTGGTAACTTATTTTCATCACAAAGCCTGCAAACACAGCAACAAATGAATGAAACTTATCCAATCCTGTGACAGATGTTGATATGTAAATTCTGATAATGCAAATGAACACATCTGTCAGTTTCTCTCATATACTGGATAAAATGGAAATATTAAAAACTTCAAGTAATCCTGACTGGTGCCCGCAGTTTTATTCCCTGAAGCAATGCTGCCATCTTGTGAGGATAACGCTTAAACCAGAGTTTTAGTTGTCTAGATTTATCCTAAGCGTGACTAGGGGTTTATTAGACACAGAGGTAAGGAATCAGCAGGGATGTGAACTGGAAACAGTCTGAGTCCAGTGGACATTTGCTCTCCCTCCATATAAATAAGTCTTTGTCTGAAAACATAGTTTAGATGATAAGCAATAATCTCCAAGAACTAAGAATTCTTAAAAGTAAGCTCTTGTCATAGTTTAACCCCAAACGGTAACCGGA
>JMFS01009534.1:0-40687 GCA_000699545.1 Podiceps cristatus
CTCTCAAAAGCTGCAATTCCATTTTTTTAACTTCTTTTTTTAATTTCTTACGGACTTGTGGAAGAAAGGTTCAGGGAAAAAATTATTTTATTAGGTCTCCAACTGTTATCTGCAGGACTAGGTTGGTTGAATTTGTAATAGCACATTGAGAGATCAGATTGAAGTTCAGGTTTAAACCTGATGCTCCTGCCTTTCTAAGCTAGCTTCTGCCTAGAGGTTGTGACACAAACAGTTTGGTCTCAGTCTATGCCAGGCTGCTGAGTGCCACTTTTTCTGCCCACGACCAGGGGGGCCTGCCACTTGTTGAGGTGTTTCACATCTCACAAGCTTTTTTTAGGCTGTTCAATCTCCCTCCATGATTCAAACCCTTTCAATAAATAGTCTCTTTGTAATTGCTTGCTCTAAGCTCGGTTTCTGGGTGTTGCAAAAGTGGATTTGTTTGCAGCCAGTCACTTCTTTTGGCTGCAGTAAAGACCTTGAAATGTATTTTCTTCTAGAGTATTGAATTTCAATGTTTTATCATTTTTCCCCCAGGAAGATATGAATGCAAACTGCAGAGAAGGTTGTTTTCTGGAGTTCGTCCAGAAAGAGTGCTTTTCCTGCCTGAGTTTAGACATATGTTTAAGTACCTTGCTGAATTTGGGCCAAGATTTGTACCCTGGGTTTGGAGTTCAGTGAACAATAAGTGAAAATTATGCCTGAACATTTTTTTCTAATTGTGAGAATAATGTTTGCAAATAATTTATTTAGTAATTATCAAGCAAGATTGAACCTGATGAGGTAACCCTTTCATATAAAAACAACCAAAGCACAATATCCATTCCTATTAGTTGCCCCTTTTAGACTTTATTCTTGAAAATGAATTTAAAAAGAGTTTCCATGAAACAGTGTTCACAGATGACACAATTTCTTTATAATAGGGCAATAATGAATAAGAGTGTATATTTGTAAGTGTGCACTTTTTTGTTAAATATGTATAAATATGTACACATCTGACAACCAACAAGCTCCTGAAAATATTCAAGTTATAACTGCCTCAATGACTTTTAAAGTGTGGATAATTATTATGTAAATCATTATGGAAAGATACACTTTGTTGTGAAAATGTATTGCCTAGTAAACTGATGGAAACAGGCTATCAAAATTTATATTGCTGGTGCATCATTCTTTTTAAATTGCCCTTTTTATTGATGACAGTTCAGTAGTTGTGGACAAGTGGCAAAGATGACTTGCTTCCCTGCAGAACTCTTTAATTACAAGGCCTTGAAAAACTATATGTTAACAAGTTGAGATGTACTGCCTATGTTAGCTGACTGTACCTCTTAGTTCCATTGGGCTGACTATAATTCATAGTCATTTTGATTGTAAATCAGTGGGACAGGAAAAGAGTGCATTTATCTCTGTGAAAACAAAAGTATTATTCTAGCTTAGTATTTCCTATTCAGCTACACTCATTGACTGGCTCCAGTAAGTTTGGAATATTAATGAGATGAAGACCAGCATCTTTAATTCAGGGGAAGCAACAGATACTGTGAGAACAGGAGCTCTCAGTATACTCAAATTGACACTGAAAACATTAAATGAATTCTTATGCTGAATTTGTTATATGTAGGTACCAACAGTAGTCAAGTTATTGAATCTGAACTGCTCAAATGCTATTAAAGGCATCTTACATTTCCTTTAAATAGTAGAATTTTGCATTTTGTGGTTCTCACTTCTTCAATATGGATCCCTATTATTTACTCTCACCAAGCTTTTGAATATAAAATTTGCATCCGTAGACATACTTGTTTTGACTCAAACCTTCAAGGATTCATATCACTGCATATGATTTGCATGGAGTTTGATCTTCTAATTCTTCTCTGATGGAAGTGAGGAACATTTTTATATTCTGTGAATTTCTGTAAAACAGCCTTATATAAGGCTGAATTCAGACTGCATCAGGACCTAAAGCATAACAAATTGAGGCTTACACATATCCTGGTTTCAGTCTAATGCAGGATCCAACCCAGTGTGTGTACTCTGTCATGATTACTGGGAAGTGCTCCCAGGTTCTAGTTTAGAAGTAGCCTTATAGATCTTCATTAAGAAAGCATTCTTGGGAAACACCTTGTTGTTATTTTACACCAGAATTTTAGAGATTTTCAGATTTTATTTTGTTTTGAGAAAGATATGATAATTTAACCATCTCTTAGTACTAAGATGTAACCTGAGGCTGTTTGCTTTTCCTCGCATTAGTATTCATCTTGCTGGGGCAAGCGGTGATCCAGAAATGTAAAGACAGGCTACATAACCTGTGAAAGCAGATGAATATAGAGAAATTGGCTACATATAGCCTAGGATAAGTCAATATGTTTAAAACTTCACTGATGCTTTTCAGATCAGCCTGAAGTACAAGTTAAGACCTATTCTCCTGCCAGCTACATGGAAGAATTAGGATTCTTCTGAGTTGCAATGCCTTTTATTGCTCCTTCACTCTTGAGGATGTACTGATGCTGGAGATAGATGTTTATGCTTCAGATCAGGGGCTCCCTAGGGATTTATACTGATATTGCTCCTCACAAAATGACTTTGTAGATCTAAATTAAAAATGTCAGGCAGTTTTTCCACTCTGGCTACCAGTACAAGTGCTAGTGAGAGCACTGCAGCAACCTCCGGCTCTTCCATGTTTCGTTCAGTTACTGTGGCAGAGGTGTCTCTTCTGAGAAGTCTCATACCTCTTGTGTTTAAGAAACTGCATGGAGAAATAGCAACAAAGAAGAGTTATTGATAGTAAATACTAGAAAAAGGCTTTAAATAAAAAGCTGTTATGTTCATATTTCAGCTCCTTAGGTGACCCTTCTGTTCCTCCAGATTAGGAAGAAACTTCTAAGAATCCAGTTACACCAAAATTACTGACCTTCTTTCTGCTGAGCCATAACCAGTTAGGAAGACGTAAATGTGATGGAGCATGAGTAGTGGATCACAAGTGAAGCATCATCTCACCTGACCGGGAATTTGTATCAGGGTATAGGGCAGGGAGTCATACCAATGACAAGGCTCTAAAAGCAGTGTATAGCATCCGATGAACAAAAGTTTGCCAGATGCTACTGTTGATACACAGTTTGGCCAACATTTGAATATTTTGGGGCCTCTTTTATTCACAAGATAGCATTCAAGGTAAGGTCAGTGTTTGTGCACAAATCCCGCCAAACCTTTCTTCCATCACAGGAACTCACAGATGTGTCCAGTTTGCTTTTTCTGCTAGCCAGTAGGCATCCAAGATCGCTGGGTAAAACTGCTCACTTTGCCATACCTGCCTGGGGGTGTTTTGTGCAGTCATCTGACTGAATAGATATGGAGATAGACCACAGTTTTATCCAGGATAGCACCTTAAATCTCCCTTTGTACCTCTCAGTGTCAACAGAGGTGTGCCTGAATGTGCCTGAGTTTGAGGTTTCTGTTTCTGCAATCTCCATTGAATGTATGTCCTCAGATAGAGAGGAAAGTAATTCCTTAGTAACTCTAGAGTTAAATAAAATTCCTAAGAACTGACAAATGAGTACAATGAAACATGCTTCCAATATCCTGTCAAATTACTAACCCATGTATTACATAGAATCATGGTTTGGGTTGGAAGGGACCTTAAAGATCATCTAGTTCCAACCCCCTGCCACAGGCAGGGACACCTCCTGCTAGAGCAGGCTGCTCATGGCCCCATCCAACCAGGCCTTGAACACTTCCAGGGATTGACTTGTTAACATAAAATAGCTGAACTATGTTAACTTCTAGAGTGGTTTTGTGCAATGATTAGATAACGTGTGAGCATTAGAGCTTTAAAGGAGATGTGTTTGTATGACACAGTTTGGTGGAGAAAAATAAGTTTCCCAAACTGAGTATCAGTGAACAACTCTATCAGGGCTGTATACATAATTACGAGGAAATACCTTTCCTGATAAAAATTCTTTCAACATTTACATGCTTAGCTAACAGAACTGGAACGATTTTTCAAATAAAATCTGTTGAATTTAGGAAGCACGTCTTTTAGCAGTTCTTTTTGTGTATACATAGTAAATATATTAATGAATTTTTATGGCCTGGGTCAGGCAGTCCTGAGATCAAATCAGGCAGGTGTGTAGAATCAGGAGAACAAGAGGAAAAATTTTTCCATTGAAGTGTCTGAATCTATTAAAGAATGGGATTTCCCTCATTAACTCTGCAGAGCCATGCTAAATTTACCTTTTAAGATGTACCATTAAGATATGAAGAGCTCCCTTGAAATGGTCACGTAATGATTACACTGGCTTAAAAGTAGTAGGAGAGCACCGAATGGAGATTTAGTCCACCAAATTTATGCATCTAGCTTGCACCTGAATTTCAGGCATTCAGACAGTTTCCTAAGTGTCTTCATGCCATTATTACTGGTTTAGAGGACAAGGAACCTGAAAGGTTTCTATATAGAGCTCATGTCTTACCAAAATTTGGAACCTTGGAAGAATTCCTGCTTTTTCTTTACTTGGATGCAGGCACAGGAGCTTTGTGTCGTTAGGTGTCTGTAATTTGAGTGGGTTCCCTTCTGGCAGAGGATTGTTTCTCCTTCCATGTTTCCACAATACAAAGCTCATCCGAATCTTTTTTGCAGTAGCTTGGGACACTACTGTAATATAAATATTCAATCGTGATATCTGTGATGGTCCTGAAATTCAGGGTGAGAACCTTACCTGGCTGTAGGCCCACTGGTTAGGTAGCTGTCTCCTTTATGCCTGTGTTTTTTTGCTCTAGGTACCAGTAAGCAAGGTTGTCATCTGCAAGGGTTGTGTCTGGTGACGCCAAGAAAGACGACATCTGAAGATGAGCGCTTGTTGCACTACTTTGTTCAGAAGAGAAGTTCTCATACATTAAACTATCAAAAGCTTTGTGGATTTAGTATGGAGGTGCCTAACTCATGGGTTTTAATGTCTGTATGACTGGATGCAAATTACATCCAGGCCATTCTTCCACTTCTTCCACCTCCTTGTGTGATATCCATTTAGGAGGCCTCACTACTAACCATTACCTATCCATCCAGCTAAGTAATTGATAGTCATCTCTCCCAATATATGTTTACTGGAAGAGTGATAGGAGTTTATTAGCATTTTGGCAGTAAACATAGGAGTGTCAAGAACCACACCACTTAAAATGAATACTAGATGTCTCTCTGAAACAATCTTAGAGTTTTAAAATCAAGTTCTGGGAGACAACTTTTTCTTTCTTCAGTTTGTGTAAAGTTTCGTTACATGTTCTGCTTTTATATTTCATGTTGTTATCGCAACAGCACGTTTCTTGGCTGAAAAATTATTTATTCCGGGTAGTAAATGTTTCATTATAGCGAACAATAGTGAGGTTTCTTTCAACATAAGGTATAATGGTGGTAACACTGCCAAGAGAAGTTAAATTATTACTTCCACATTATAAACCTGAATCACTGTGGTTTCCTGGGTACATTTTTTTTCAGAGCAAGTTTGACTTGTAACAGAAAAATCAGCAGTTTTCAGAAAGTGTGAATTTAATAAAAGGCACCTTTATGCCTTGTCATTACACACACATTTGCTTCTAGCAACTGTAACATACATTTGCACTTGCTAATTCAAAAAAAAAAAAAAAAAAAAAGAATATTTGAAGTCCATGGAAACAAGAAAACTGTTAAGTGCCTTTAAAATAATGTGAAGATTAAGGGGTCTGTTTAGAAACTTTGGTCATGGAGAGACTTTATTCTCTTCAACAGTTCTCAAGAATACACCCTGTTAATCTGTTTTGTCTGATTAATATCAGATTCAGAGCCTCTTCATGATTTATTTTCAAAGAAACAGATGTTATCATTTGCGGTGGAATGGAGACATATTCTGGGCATTATGTAACCTGCTTTGGCATTAACTTATGCTACATGTTTTTCCTTCATTCTGCCGCAACATTGTAATTGTACCCAAATGGTTCTCAGCGCGTTTCCATAGATACTTAGCGTGTTCAGACTTTGTGTAATATATGCCTTGGTCTCATAACTAGCTCTTGTTTTTAAACTCTGATATCTGCGACACCTGTAGCTTTCAAATTGTAATGGGTACTGATTATATCACAGCAGATTTGTCCACCAGCTCTGCTTTTGTAGCCTGTGATGAGTTATGCAAAAGCTCTGCTTGCCACCGGAGTGGGCTCAGTTAGTGTGAACCCTCTCCACATCTGCAGGAGCGCTGGGAGGAGAGGTGGAGTGTTGAAGGCGAGGGCTCCAGGCCAGGGGAGGGAAAGAACAGGCAACTTGGGAAAACTATGAGCATGGAGGACCCATTGCGAAACAGCTAGATGCTGGAGCCTCTCTAAAGATAGTTTTGGCCTGCTGGGGCACTTCTGTGCTTGCATTACAATTTAAGGTTCTCCTTCTGGAGATGCTGCTCTGCGCGGGCTCTGCCAATTAGTCTCAAGTGGTTTTAGTTAGCTTGATCCTAACCAAGAGACTTGTGGCACTTGTAGCCAACTGATTTGAACATGTTTTAAGTCACTGCGGGCAGAGATGTACCTGATACATTCTTTAGCACTACCCTGCTCTATTTCTGCCTCCTGAGATGGAAAAGAAGGACCCACCTGACATCAAGAATAGCTCCAAAGTATGCCCTGTACACAGCAACTCTTAAACCTGTCTTTTGCAGAGGACTTTTCCACAGACTTAATTTCTTGCTGTGTTTCCTCTAAAGCTTACTGGTTCAATGACCATCCTCAGCTGGCGGGGAAGGCAAAGGAGGCTGATTTCTTTTGAAGTGAAGACAATTGTTACTTCAAAAACAGGTCAGCGGATGGGCTTGTACTGAGAAACAACATTTCACTTGGATGCTTTGAGAGGCTTAAAAACCTCTGGGTTGCAGCCACGACCTGTGTAGGAAGTGGTATGCTGTGTAAGCCAGACTGAACACCCCAAAAGGTACAACAGAACATTCTTTGTCTTTTGCTAAAGGTCTTTTATGGGCCATGCTGAGATTAATATAGGAGCCTATGTTGGGATTAAGCTAGGACAGTGTTAGAGAAAAGCACGTGCGTGCCCCATACACTCATTGGGATTGATGGAGCTAATCTGTATCAGCCATTCCCACTCATTAACTGTAATTTTTGTCAGTGGAGAAGTATAGGAAGCAAGAAATGATTGCCTAGTAGTCTCATCTTCTCAATTTGACATATAAAATTTCTAGTATTCAGGCCTTGCACAAGTGGAACAAATTACAGCTTCATGGCCTTCACATTTCACATTTCCTACCAAGTAGTTCTTGTGATATTTTCCCCAGACTTAAAAAAAAAAAAAAAAAAAAAAAAAAAAAAACAAAAAAAACCCCACCAAAACAAAACAACAAGAGAAAGAGAGAAGAAGGAAGATTCCACTTAAAATTTGTGTATGTTTAGTTTTGTTATCTCCCTTTCAGTATGGTCGTTTCGAATAATTCCTTACTATATCAAAACCACATAAAAGCTGTTCATAAGAAGGAAACAATTAGTATTGTAATGTTTAAGTAGAGATAGTTTGAAATCTTCAGTAGATAAAAACTGATGTCTACATGGCCAAGGAAAGCAAAATTATGGGTATGATCTTTATGAGCTCAGGCTGAAAAGGAGACCAGAAGAGAAGAAAATGTAATTTCTGTGTTTCTAAATCTAAAATTGAAATTTAAAGGAAAAAAAAATCATCAATATTTTTCATTTTGTTTAGTTCTTGATGTTAACCAAAGCCAGTCTCAAATTTGGCACAAACCTTCAGGCTATTCTGCTTCAAAACAGAACATAGGCCAAATATATTCAGTAGGTAGACTAACAGAAATTTTTAGTAGCAATTAAAGTAATTTTCTCTATGTTCATACACTTGAAAGGATGCTGCAGACTTTCCCTTGTATGTTCAAAAGCAGGTATGCCAGGATAATCGCCTTTTATTATTGTGAAAGAACATCAACCTCGAGAGGAGTTTGACGCTTGTCAGGGCCACATCTGCTGTTGACTGACAGTGTTGATGTCGAGGCAACTGCACCAGAAAACTTTTTAGCCACCCGTCTTTGATTTCAGTCAATGTCTACCTGTAAAAATACGCTCAGACAAGTGAAAGTATGAAGATCTACGTGACTATGGGCTTAGGCCACAGCTGACAGATACATTCTTTGCATGCAAACATGTTGATAAAGATCAAGTTATATGCGGGAGGCTGGACATTTTTAATATGTGAGCCCAAACCAACACATTACAGTGGCTAAGTGTAGCTGTCTGAAGTTAATCATAGAATCGTAGAATGTTTTGGGCTGGAAGGGACCCCCAGAGCCCATCTGGTCCAACCCCCTGCAGTGAGCAGGGACACCATTACCCAGAGCAGGTTGCTCACAGCCCCGTCCAACCTGGGCTTGAATGTTCCCAGGGACGGGCAGGTAGAGGGCAGGTAGAATTAGAGTGGTGAGGTGTTAGCTCTGGCCTAGATCCACGGCAGGGGTTCCTGCGACTGTGGGAGGGGGCTGGACCACTAACTGAGATGCTGCCTCACAGTCCTGTGTTCCTGCCAGAATTCTTTGAGCTCTTCGACACAAAATTCGAGGAGGTTGTATGATGTTTACTTAAACTTGCCAGAAGCTTCTGTTGAAGAGTCCCGGGCAAGCAGTGCCTGAAGCCCTATGCTGAGGCTGCAGAGGCCTGTCATTGACCACATAGTAGCAATGGAGTCAGGGCAAAGCAAGAATAAATGGCAAGGTCCCAGAGAAACAGGCCAAGGCAGCCGTGTTTGAAACATGATCAGCTGGGTAACTACCAAAGGAAAGATAGCAAAAGCTGCAGATCTTAGGATATTAAAGAACAGAGTCAGGAAGGCCTTTCAGAAGCGTCACCCAGGTAAATGGACAGACAGGACCCTGCCAGGAAAAATAGTGCTGACTGTTGGATGAGTAAAGAGCTCCTACGTTGCTGCATTTTATTGATGTTCTGTAAGAGTGCATAGGGTGTGGCCTCCATTGCCTACATGCCTGCAGGTGTAAGGAGGTGGTCCCTGGATCTGGTACTCATTCCAGTCCTGTCTGTCAAACTGTTGGTACCCTCCAAGCCTGGCCATTCCTGTGAAGAGCTCAGCTGAAGCGTCTGCTTAAATGTCATTTGCGCTGAAGTTGAAATGTGTGCTGAACCATTTGTAAACAACACCAAACATGTAATGATGCACATACGCCCACCCATGGATATACTGTGTTTAATTCAGGTTTTCTATCTCAGCAGGCCAATGCAATGTACATCATTAGAGACGTGGAAGGGGCCCCTTCTGAACAGCAACTGGAAGAATAATGTCTGTGAGGACACACTGAGGCAAAACTGCTCAAATCACTGAACTTCAAATAAATTTAAATCAACATTCTTGTATGCCACACCTTACAAATATAAAGGAAAGCTTAAATTTTAAAGACAGCCTTTCTCCTATAAGAAATGTGGCATTCCTAACTATATAATAGAAATTATGCAATCTACTGGCACAATATACCAGCAAGAATAAACATTTAGAGGGTGATATAAAACTTGGATGACAAAATCCTGTCCCTGCAGAAGTCAATGGCAAAATTGTAACTGTATCAACGGGGTCACTTGGTGTGTTTGTACTGGGTTATAGGTATGACAGTTGTCTTGAGGTGAGCTAACCTGCATGTTCAGAAGAGTAAGCTGAGCATGTTAAAGGAATGCTCCTAAAGGAATGATGTATTAATAGTGTATCTAGTATCTGAACCGCCCCAGCTGAAGACAGTATCGTGCCCTTCTCTGGAGAGAATACTTGCAGTGACCCCTCACTGGCTGCAATGAGAGAAGTCTGAGCTCTGAGCTGTGCTATAGGACATAGAGCAACCCTGATTGAGGAGGATTAGGAAGTAATTTTCCATGCAGACAGTAATTTTCCATCCACTACTGGCCCTTGTTGGCAGAGAGCTGATCAAGTGGAATACCGGGCCAAATTGTTCCCATGTGTCTGATGAAAGGGGCTTTGCCCCAGCGCCCTGGGGCATGTGCAGGAGGTCTTGCATTCGTAGATTCACTGAATCACGGAATGTTTTGGGTTAAAAGGGACCTTTAAAGATCACCTAGTCTAACCCCCTGCCATGAGCAGGTACATCTTTCACTAGATCAGGTTGCTCAAAGTCACATTCAGCCTGACCTTAAACACTTCCAATGCTGGGGCATCCAAAACTTCTCTAGGCAACCTGTTCCGGTGTCTCACCTGGACGTAAGAGAATTTCTTCCTTACATCCTCCCTAAATCTACCCTCCTCAGTTTAAAACCATTGCCCCTTATCCTGTCAGTACAGGCCTTGGTAAAAAGTCTTTCTCCATCTTTGTCATCAGCCCTCTTTATATGTTGAAAAGCCTCAATAAGGTGTCGCCAGAACCTTCTCTTACAGGCTGAACAACATCATTTATCCCAGCAGAGCCATTTGGCCTTGTGTTGCTCAATATCCGCCCTTCCTGCCACAGAATATATAGCTGTGGTGGTTGCTAAGCATGTGGGAGATGAGGACATGCTAAATAGCAATGCTTTTCAAACAATAGGTGTTAAATAAAAAATTGTAATGCTTATAGTATAGTACAGGACTATGTGCTATTTTTAGCCTGATCATACTATACTGCTACTCATTGTACATGCATTTGAACACCACTCAGTTTCACCATTAAATTAAAAAGGATGAAGAGCAATGACCACATGTGAAGGGATTTGGAGTTACAGATTGCATGGCTAACAAACCCTTCAGATCTGCAGTAGGGTGATTTGTACTGCGTTACGGCACACTGAGTTTCAAAGCAATTCATACTCGTTAGCTGGAAAAGTTAAATGTTGGTTTCGGCCTGAGTGTGAAGGGAATGGGTAACATCAGCAGCTAGCATGGAAATTACATTCCCTTGTTAGACTCTCATGTTTTACACTTGGCTCTTATTAATCCTTTTCAGGCTTTATCAAAACAGAAATCACAGCCATAATTTTCATTCCTCCCTTTATAAATTGGATGTTAGGAAAGGACAATGAAGAAATTCTGGGTGGTAAAACCTAATCCAATACATCCTTGTTGTGCTACCTGACACATTATTGTTCAGGATTTATGCTAAATACATGAATAAAAGCCAATTAAGTTGCTAATTTCTGTAACACCAGTGAAGGCATGACAAGGATGAATTAAGCATGGCATGACTATCAGTAACTCCAAAGTAACAACATTGGCAGGACTTGCATGTTTCCACTTGGTTACAAATCTATTCACGTTACTACTGAAAGTGATGTATTTTGAAATAATATAAAGAACATAAAACACACACACACACACACACACACACCCCCATCGGAATCCCATTCTACCAGTTAAAGTGCTGGCACAGGAGACTGTCTCCAGTGACAGTGACAGTGACAGTGCTGACAGCCATCTTGGTGCTCATACGACAAAAAGCCTTCTGACAGCTTGGAAAAGTGTCAGAATAGCAGCTTCCCATTTTCAGGGGGTATTTTACCAATTTAATATTGTGGCTGTTTTGAAATTAATTTCTTTTGAAAACACAACAGCAGAAGGAAATTTACACAAATGCCAAGAAAGCACGAGTACATGTGTGTCATGAAACTAAAACCTTGAATTTTAGCTAGAATTAATTAAGCAATCACCTGTTCCTTTTTCCTCTTGCTCTCAAGAAAAGTTAAAAAATGAAAAAAATAGCAAACTAGCATGACCTTTAAAACTAGTGGCTCTATCTAAATGAACAACATACACATCAGTCTTTCAGGTGGGCAAGTCTTGGAACTGACAAAGAAATTGCACTCCAAAATAAAAAGTTCAGAGCAACTAAGCAGAAATTGGCTATGTAACAGACGACACCATGGCTAGAATGGAGATACTGCAGAAATATTTAAAAGAAATCACAGTGTCCCTGTAGAGCAGTTGGGACCGCGTTTTTCCACATGACACAGCCTTGTAATTCTAGGTTAGTGATGCATAGAGGAAATTCCCTTCCATTACAGATTTTTGGCTTCTTCATCCAAATATCATGTGCAGTACTACACAAAGTTAGTCCCTGTTGGAAAGAGGGAACAAGGGGAAGATACCTGGGGGTGCATCAGAGGGGGGTGCATGATGGGGGACATTCAGGAGCCGTGCCAAGCAGGTATCCTGTGCCCAAGCCTGTTCTCAGTTCCCCCCTTGCCCTGAAAGTCTGCAACTCCTTTTCACCTGGTACAGAGAGTGGCCCTCTCCCCTTCACAGGGCCAGAGGGATGGCTCAGACCGTGGAGGGAGGGAAAGGAGAGTGTGTGAATCTCCTGCTTACCCTGCTTAGCCAGGTCTAACATCCACATGTTGTCCTCTGGGCCATAAAAGAGTGGCTTGGGAACTTAGACCTGGTTCTGGGTCGGTGGGAAGGGGTCTCCTGGCCGTCTGCATCGTCTCTTCCCAGTGTAACTTGGGAGTACCTGAGGAACTTCCAAAGGCACTGTACTCGTATTACAAATCAAGCCAGATCTGAGGCACCCTAGTCTGTGCATTTTTTTTTATATATGTCCTGTAAATGTCTTTTGTTTGTTTGTTTTTTCCAGAAATGAGAAGAAATATATAAGCAGATACTGGAAAGAAGTGAAAGTTGGAGACTTCGTGCAGCTTCGCTGTAATGAAATCATACCTGCTGACATATTGCTGCTCTCCTCAAGTGATCCTGATGGGCTGTGCCATATAGAAACAGCTAACCTGGATGGTGAAACTAACTTAAAACAAAGACAGGTGGTGAGGAGGTTCTTAGAGCTGGTAAGTCTCCATTCCTAACTCTCATTTAAGATAAGAATTTGTGTCAAGTAAGTAAACTGTTCACCAATCTACTCCACACCAGCTAAATCTGCCTGTTCTAGTAGTGCTAATGAATTAGTTATGGTTGTCATTAAAATTCTAGCACTTGCCAACAGCTGACCTCATCATAGTATCAGAAGTTTTACCATAATTTTTCACTGAATTTGAATAGGAATTATTTGGGGCAATTGTGTGCGGTTGGAAAATGTTGGGGTTTTTTAATGGCTTCTATTGTAGCTTGATTTTTGAAAGCACATTTTAACTGCCCAGTGAGAGAGATTTAAATATAAACAACTACTTTTCCTGACTGCAAATTAGATCAGTTTCATTTAGAAATTTTGCCTGAAACTCCGTATTGCAGAATATCCCTCCAGCACTTGGAGCATTAAAGTCTGTAAGATTTAAAGGGACAGCATGCATGCATTCTGGAGGTGTCTGTGCTGAAAAACTGTTTTACTGCTCTCTCACTGTGCTTATCGCTCCCCAACAGCACTATTTTGAAACAAAACAAAATTCAGATCAGTTACTGTCAGCAGAATTAGAGGAAATTACCTGAGGTTTTACTTGCTTTAATAATCTTATTGAAATACTGTTTATTTGTATGCCCTCCTTTCTCATCCCTCTTGCCAGCTAACCTCAATTTGCTGTATTTTGTCAGGGAAACAAAAAAAATCTAGAACTGAGCTACATCTTTTTTCCTAGTAGCTTTTCTCCTTTGAGAGATTTTGCAAACAATCAATCAGAGCTACTGCCCTTACCACTGTCATCAAAGGTAACTTCAGAAGCCTATAGTTGTACTGAAGTAGATCAGCATTAATAAAGTTGCTATCCAACCAATAGGATAAAATCAATGTGCCTTCCTAATAATTCTTTATTTACAAGCTGAATAGCTTGTAAAAATGTGAGATAAAGACTTGTTTAATCATCGGTGATTTCCACATAGAATTTAGATATGACATGGAAGCTACCACCATGGCAAGAAGCTTAATCAGCTCAGTCCAAATGTTTCAAAAACTCTGATTGTTTCAAAGAAGCTAATTGAGTTTCTTATCGAACATCCCATCTTGTTCCCACTGAGAGGAAATTTATCCCAGTGGGTAGAGCTCCAGGGAGGTACTCAGATGATGTGTCCCAGTTCTCTGCCAGCATAGACTTCCCACATGACCTCATGCACGTTGTGTAGGACAAAAAAAATACAGATTGCATATAGGCTACTGAATACAGGGATGCTTTCATGTTTGTGGGTACAGTTATAAGCTAGAGGCATGTCCCAGCTCTCTCTCAAAGGAAGACCCAGGAAGGCACCAGTTCCTGCACTCACCTGCAGCAGATGATTGGATTTCTGTGACCCAAGACCATCAGACACACAGCAGGAGGAGCTGGTAAACACAGTGAAAGGAATTGATGTGTCCAAGTGCAGATCATCACAACACTGGCTTTCAAGAGCCTTGCTGCCTGGAGGAGTCCCTTATACTGCATCAGGATCCCCGGCTTCCTGGCGGCAGAGTCATGGCTCAGCACTACGAGAGTGATTCCTGGCAGCTGGCAGGCTGAGAGGGGACCTGCATCCCTGCAACTCCCCTGCCCCTGGGAGCTGTGCTGCCTAGGCATGTGTGTGCCTGAGCCATCAGTTGTGGAGTCATTCTTCTGTCTTTAACCAGAGAACACATGCATACATTAATACAGCAGGAAAACTGTCAGGGAATACCCCTTCAGTCTCATGTTTGGCGTACTTGGTAAGGTTATAATTGCTGATCCAAACCAGGCAGCTAAAGACTTCAAGTCTGGGCTTTGTAGAGTTTGGCAAGACCTGTAACCTTCAGACTGTTGTATGGAAGTGAGTGGCAGTGCCATTTCCTCCTCAGACAGGTTATCAGACTGAATCAGGCTCCATTAGGGAAGAAGGCTAAGAGTGCCTATCTAAGGAAGCAAAGCTAGGTTTATGTGCCAAGCAGCTTGGCGCATCAGGGTATCCATGGCAGGGCTTGCTCAGCATACCCTGCTTTACTGAGGAAATCCGTTATCGTATAGATACTTACAGCCAGCTTTGTAGACACGTAGCGCACTTTGCATTTCCAGCCCATCCTCCTTCTGTATCTTAGTTCTCCATATTATAAGATGATTATGGAACTTTTCTACCTCAGAAGTGTTCTCCAAAATATGTGGATAAATAATTTTTAAAAATAAATTTGAAATCACAAGATGCCTAGCTACAATAGCAGTGAGGTCCATAATAAACTGGCAGGGGTTAAACTGGGGTCAATGACAGAAAGCTCTTTCATTCCAATGAAAACAGGACTGGGCCCCAAGAAGTCAAGTACTGAAAGAGAGCTTGTAAGAAAACCACATGTGACTACCTCCCCTCCCCTAAAATAGCTGAGAAAGCAGGAAATATCCAAGCCTGGGCTCCTGCGTCAAATAAGTTGTAGGCAAAGCGTACACCTGCAAGTACCAAGTCCTCAGCAGCTGCTGCATCACAGAGCCTCTCTGTAACAGCAACCTGTAAGTTATCCAGCAGAATACTTGCCATCCTCTTTAAAGTCCTGACCAAAACCTGTCTGAGCACAGTTAGTTCATGCAGCAGAATTAGCTTCCTCACCCCATGCTAGTAGGGATAGGCTCTTACTGGTTCTTGAAGGTGCTGCCCTGCTGAAAGACACTCAGCAGTGGGATAGAGGCAGCTGCTTGGGAAATGCCAGATGAATTGTAGGTACATAGCCAAATAGCATAGAACAGCAAGGTGATGCCTGTTTTTTTGGAGTGAAGTTCAGTTCCTATCTGGGTATGCCTTAAGTTGCCACAGCTGGAGAGAGCTTATTGTTAGATCTCACAAAATAGTTTGGAAGACCAAAATGGTCTTGCACGGAATGCTGTCCATCCTTTTACCAAACCTCAGAGAAGTTACTTCTCAAATCTCTTACAGGACCTGCATCCCAACCTGTTCATGCATTGGGCAAGAATGCTTTTACGTTTTTATATTACCATTGTACTCAGTGGAACAACTCTCAGTTATGTTTATAGCTGTTTGGTTCTGTGTCATTTTGTAGCCCTGTTGTTCAAGCAGGAAAACAAACAAATAGATTATATAGTCCTGACCCTCTCTTTCCCACACTGCTAAACTCTTCCCCCACCCCCCTTACAGAATGACGTGCTTGGTCATGTGGCTTATCATGGGACAAGAAACACAGATTTTTTGGAAGCTTCTTAAAATATCAGCTGTTCATCTCTGTCTTTGAATAATGTCTCTGTAGCAGTATCTCAGCATTTGAAAGAAGCTGTGTTACAAAGCTTGGCCTTTCTGTGTTTCCTGTATGAACGGATATCTTGGAAGTGCGTGCCTGTGAAGCAGGTCGATGAAGGGTGTGTGTGTCTCATTCTATACCCATCACTCTGCTAGGCATGGGAAAGGAGCGGGGGTGGGGGTAGGAACAGTCATTTTAAGCCACTTTTATGCTTTCCTTATTCTGTCCCTGCCCTGTGCCCACCCATGCAATTTACAGTCCCACAGGTCTGCACCGAGCCACTCGCTGTAGAGAGCCCAGTTGCCAATTTGGAGTCACTAAAGTCGCTCTTGCAACCGCAGCGCTCTCTCCAGCTGCCCTCTCCAGAGGCCAGCAAGCCCAGTGCTGTTACGTTGGGCACAGCTGCCCTTTGGGAGGGGGGCCGTTCTGCTAGCGTGCTCCAAAGGATCTTTGTGTGTCTCTCTCTTCAGCCTTAACAACATATAGGCTCCATAGTCTCAGAGAGTACAAGGTCTTAGTTTCCCTCTTCCAAACCTTTATTCAGAAAAGTACCATTCTGATCTCTTTTTAACCTGACTCTTGAAGCAGCAATAAGCAGTTATAGAAGCTGTTCTGTATCCTTGTCTGCAGTGCTTTGCAGGCATTATTTTACTCTAAACATACGCTTAGAAGATCCAAGATCAGCATTTGTGGGCTTGGATTGGACCTCTCCGCTTGTGAATTCCAAGAAACTGTTTTCCTTTATAGTGCAAGTGACCAGAAATATTGCTTATTTTAGTGCTGCTTTGATTTGTCTGAGTAATTTATAGAAGACTGGGAACATACGACTTGTTAGCTTTGCGTGTTTGTTAACAAATGTGATCTGACACAAACCTGTACTTTTTGTACTCGTTTCTACATCCTATTAATACACAAGCTGTGAGAAGAGTCACTGGTATATTCCTCTGCGGCTTCTATGTCTGAAGATACCAGGTTAATTGTATACCTTGTTGTATATTCAAAATAGCCAACAAAAAAGAAAATCACACAGCGAGTAGGTTAAAAAAGAGAAAATTAAACAGGAGATTTTTCAAAGGCCTTGACATTTTTTCCTCCCAGACTTTAAATACTGTGGTCTTGTTATACAGCTATTACAGCAACAGGATGTGCTAGAAATGTTTAAAATAGTCAGAAATGTACTTCTGCATGCTCTGTCTTTAAAGCCAAGAGGATAGCGGACTGTCTTCCCACTGAAACACGGATCAGATCCATGTGTGCAGCATGACACACTGGCAAGTGCAGCTAGGAGAAAGTACTGTGCTAAATCCCACCGTGAGTGATCTAACAGTGTTAGCAGTGACTAGTAAGCATCTCTTGGAAAAAACTACCGTTTCTTGGTATTCCACCGGTTTCCTTCTAATTTCTAACCCACCCTTGCTGCTGCCGAGTCACAGCAGCCATTTCTGGTGCACTGGATCTAATAGGAGTCACAGTAGGCAGGAGGAATCAATGTGTTTTCTGTGCTACTCTGCAGGCTGCTGTGCCACCACACCCTCTGCAGTTGCTTATGGAATGTTTTCCATCCATCTGAGACCTTGTGTCAGCCACTCTTCAGAGAGCGGATAAGCAGATACAGCTTGGGCTGCAAAAGCTCAAAACTCCCTTTCAGGTTTCATAAACTTGATTTAGGATATTTTGATAGTATGAATCTAGACTCATGAAAAACATTTACATTTTCTTGCTGCCTTGTAGTACGAAACAAACAAAATACTCCACTGTTTTTACTCAGTATGCCTTTTAACAAAATCCACAAAGACTCACTGTGGATTCTGGAGTGGCTTATGGTTTATTAACCACTGGCCATGTCCTGGATGTTTATGTGGAAAGCTTCAGTTCAGCTGAAAGCTAAGCTAAATCTAGCAGCTGCCATCCCCTGTGAGAAGGTGCATGTATCCCTCTGAGAACTGGTGGGGGTAAGGGATGGATTTTTTTCCGCTCTTATTTTCTCCTAAGAGAGTAGACCTTTGTTCAAAACAAGCTTGTACTAGCATGATTAAACAGGTTTAGATAAGTCTTGCAAATGACTTTGTGGATGCTTATTTACTTTGACTAAAATGCACATCTGAATTTGGTGTCTGCCTGTTTGGGAGGGTTCATTAGCATGCAGACTGGCACCAGAGTAACTCATCAGTCTGATTTCCTCACAAGTCAGTATAAGAACTCTTCTGGAATATGTATAAACTCAGAGCCTATTCTTACTGCAGGCAGGTTTGCTCATCTGTCCCAGCCTAGAAGCTGGGCTGAATTGACAGATCCAACTTTCATTTCAGCCCTACATGCGCTGGAAGCATACTGGGTCCAGCTGGACTTAGAGGAACAGTCCCACAGCTCCCTGTTCCGAGCATTAAGCCATTTACACCATCTCTTTCTTTCCCTGTGAGTCCTAGGCAGAAACTGGTCCAGAAGAGAAAACAAGGGCTGCCCTGTAAGCCTGACTGTTGATTGCTGCAGGCTGCTCTATGTATGAAGTACTTTGGGAAGGGCAACTCATGCTACCTGTATGAAAACAACTCACAGGGCAGCCTTAGCATCTCAATGTAGTTGTTCCTTTTGCATGCAGTTTTTCTCCCTAAGCTGAGCTCAGATTTCTTGTGCAGCCATCTGCGTTGGTTAAGCTAGCCCAGTTTGAGAGAACGGCTGAAGTTAAACCAGCATGATTCCCAGGCGGACTAGTTTTCAACTCACCTGCTGATATGAGCGCCTTATCTCAGAGTCTGATATGTCTTCTAAAGCAACACAAGAATGGGAATAGCTATACTCTCCCTGTCGCTCTTTGACCCACTAATACTCTCAGGCTATCATCCACCTGAAATTGGTGGGAATAGTACACTATTATAATCAAGTAGATATGAACTAGTCAGCATACTCAGTGTTGTTTAGACTGTAAGTACTTTAATAGGGTGTAGAATCAGGCCACAAGAACAGTGAATGTCTCTCTAGCCTCTTTTGGGGGTTATCCCTTGTGCCTTTCTTTTTTGCATTATTTTGAGAAGGTTCACAAGGCTAGGAAAAGGGGCTCAAAAATTCCAGATATGCACATGTTAAAACAGCAGATTAGTGCTCCAGCCCACACGTTGCCAAAATTAGATTTCCCTCAGGGAAAAGAGAGTTAAAAAAAATAACCAAACAAGCAAAAGAAAACAATGTTTTTCCCTATGTACTACCAGAATGTTAAATTAAAAACTATATTTTTTTTTTTTTAGTTTTACAGATTAGCTGAAGATTTTAGTGAAACAAGTCTTGTAAGAAGACTTGTGTTTGTCAGTGCAAAATGCAAGCATGTCACACACCGTGAAGACCTTTGTCCAAGATCATCCCTTGAATGTTCAGTAGATTTCTCTGATGAGGGTTGAATCACTATGAAAAGCTTGACACCTTTATTGTTGTATCTTTTTTAGATAGTACCATGTTCTGAGATTACTTGTGTGGAAACCATGGACACGTCTAGTTAAAGAGGAAGCAACTACTGCCTCTCTAGCAGAGAAACAAATGTATAGCAGACGTGTGGAGAACAGACGGGTGCAGAGCTGGACCTGAATCAGTGCTGTAGCAAACTCTTGTGCCAGCTACAAGTACTAAAGGAAGGCTGAGAACAATTTTTCACTCTGCTGTTTTACCATGGCACTTAGTCAGCAGTCTCACACTGGGAGGTACTGGGAAATAAAAAACTCAAGAATAAAGGTTCACTTCCTCCTTGGTCAGCTTAGAGCAAGGTTATCATCTCTTTCTAGTTTCCATTGTGCAGGTGTCCAAACCGCAAGTTTGACTGTCAAGAGAGCTTCATTAGAGGGGCAAAAATTTGAATAACTGTAGGAGAAAATTTTGGACATCTTAATCTAAGCATTGAGGGGAGAGGCAGAGGGAAAGGAGTCCAATTCTTAAGAGTGCTGAGTACTTGACTTTTACCATTGGCACTGGCTGTTTGTTTTTGTGTTTAAATATAGGTTAAAGGGGCTAAACTGATGAATATAAATTTGAATGTCTTGGCTGTGAAGGACCTCCCACCCCTAGGGTAATCCTTCCAGCACCAGTGAAACAGTGGTAAAGCCATGTAAGGAAATGTATTATGCCAGTGCTTGTGCTTCATCTGACCTCTAGAGAGGTAGGACATTTCGTTCTCTGTATTGATAGTCCAGCATCTCTCCATTCTGCTGTTTCTCTGAAAAAGCATAAGAAAACAAGAGAGCATTTCAGGTCCATAGAGAAAATAAAATGCTATACTGCTTTCCTGTTATAGATAAGTAAACATTTACGTTTAAAGCAAATTAAGAGGAGATTTTTTTAATTATTTTTTTTCCCCACAACTTTTCTCATCTCCTAGCCTAATTCAGTTTTACTCAACAAAAGTTTATTTCTGGAACTGTTTATTTCTTAGAATACATTGGCTGGTCAGCTGGGAACAGGAAATACCTGGAATATCTGTTCTCAGAAATGAGATTTTGTAATATAACACTGAGAACTCCTGATTTTAGGGCCAAGATTTTGAGCTGGAAGCATGTTCCACTACACTTGTCTCTGATACCACAATCCCAGTGGGCAGTATCAGTGGTTAGAAAAGGATGGAAGGGCCTTCTTTTCCAGAGCAGGAAGGTTCACAGTGTGAAGCCACGTGTAACCCCAGCAATGATGTTACAGTCTCACTTTCCTTTGGAAGCGTTGAGGTGGAGAAGGGGTCTGCTTTTCTGTCAGAAAAGGCAGAGCACCAGAATGAGGAACTCCTGTATTTATCTCAGCATCCAGGATGTGAACCCTCATCCCACTTCTCTTTTTTCCACCTGCTACCCTCCAAGTCTTTTACACATTTTAATTCTGATAAGGCCACAGTAGCCACTAGAAATTTGCATTAAAATATTACTTACGTGGGAAGTGGCTGTCTATATGTCTCAAACCTGTTATTTCAATAAACTCATGAAAATTTCCATTCATTGGTTATACTCAACTTCATATTTTCAAGCTCTGCTATGACTCTGTGGTGGTCAGACAGGTTACATTTGTGTATGTGCTTGTGAGGGAGAAGGCTATGATTGTCCTGTTAACTACGTGACCAGAGAAGATACTGTTCACACAGAAATATAGTGCTTATACTTCCCTTTGGTTTTGATTTAAAAACATGAGTAGTGCATGAAGATTTTTAGACAGCAGTGCTAATACACTCATTCAGCTTTCTTAAAGGCACAGTAATGAACTGTGTTACATCAAAGCAGGGAGCACTTAGCCTTTTGGCTTCTAAGAGAAAGAGAATTTGATGTCTAACATGCAACATGGTTAGAAAGCATGTAGAAGTTGTCATGACCATTTACCAGCCTCTACTCAATTTTTCCAAGCTTGTTTGCTTATTATATTTTTGGCTTGATTTAATTAAATACAAGATTCAAAAACATGTCCCAGATGGCTAAGTAAACGCATATACCTGTATAGCAATGTGACCTGTATGGCTAAGATCACTGGGATCAGATTTACAGGCTGCTGCAGTGTAAAGGGAGGGATAAAAATGGCTTTGTCCTGCTACTAATTACAAGGAGGTGAGTCATGTCAGCTATTGACTAACAAAAAGAAAATGGAATGTCTTCTGCTGCCCCACAAGAAGCTGTTTCAGCAATCTTTGATGGAGGTTGCAAAATATATAACTGATAATGACATGGATGGTCTTATTCCTGACATTTATTCTCATTGGTTACACTTCCACAGCTCACATCTATTGAATGCTTATAATAGTGAGTATTTGCGTAAGAATCACAGAGTGGTTTGGATTGGAAAGGACCTTTAAAGATCACCTAGTCAGAGCCCCTGCCATCAGCACAGACATCTTCTTTCACTACATCAGGTTGCTCAAAGCCTTGTCCAACCTGACTTTGAATACTTCAGTGATGGGGCATCCACAGCTTCTCTGGGCAACCTGTTCCAGTGCCTCACCACCTTCACAGTAAAAAATTAATCCTTATATCCAATCTAAATCTACTGTCTTTTGGTTTAAAACTGTTGCCCCTTGTACTATCACTGCAGGCCTTGGTAAAAAGTCTCTCTCTCTTTTTCTTATGAAAGCCTCCTTTATAATTGAAAGGCTGCAGTAAGACCTTCCCAGAGCCTTCTCTTCTCCAGGCTGAACAACCCCAACTCTTTCAACCTTTCTTCACAGGAGAAGTGTTCCCGCCCTTGGATCATTTTTGTGGCCCTCCTCTGTACCTGCTTTAGCAAGTCCATGTCTTTCTTGTACCTGGTACATATCCATTTTTTTCATCCATGACTACCCCCAAGTCATCCTCTGAAGGGTTGCTTGCAATCCATTCATCCCCTAGTCTGTACTGATATTCGAGATTGCCCTGACCTATGTGCAGGACCCTGCTCTTGGCCTTGTTGAATTTCATGAAGTTCACATGGGTCCACTCCTTAAGCCTGTCAGGATCCCTGTGGGATGGCATCCTGTCCCTCAGTTCACTGCGCCACTCAGCTTGGTGTCATCTCCAAACTTGCCAAGGGTGCACTTGATCCCATTGTCTACATCACTGGTGAAGATATTAAATAGTATTGGTCCCAGCATGGACCCTTGAGGGACACCACTTGTTACTGGTTTCCACTTGGACATTGAGCCATTGACTCTAACTCTCTGGACATGGCCATCCAGCCAGTTCCTTATCCATCTAACAGTCCATCCATCCAACTTGTATCTCTCCTATTTAGCAGCAAGAGTGTTGTGGAGGAATGTATCAAAGGCCTTACAGAAGTCCAGGTAGATGACATCTGCCCAGCAGAGAAGCTTGCTGGTGAGGGGAGCTTGCACAAGAGTAATAGACTGCTGTTCTGCTGTACTCTGATTCAACAGGTCACATTCGTGTATGCTTTAACTCCACATTTAACTGATCAAGCCATACAGATTACTGAAGACACCACCATGCAGGAGATTTGTAACCATTGTGCATGCCTCAAGCATGAGGCTGGCTGGAGAGCTGAACAGGGAAGTAAACCTCAATCCCTGCCCCAGCAATACATGTTTGTCCCCCTCAGCTCATTTCCCAGCTCTGCTGTCCAGTTTAGGAACTGGCAAGGACATCATGAACTTTTTTTCATAAGATCTGTGCAATCAGATGGTGTCAAATCACCTTTGAATCCCTTGAGTTTTTGAAAAGGTGTTTTCCACTTTACTACTGGAGTCTTTAGCATGTTGATTGACAAGGAACTTGTTCAGTAAAATAGGTAGTAGATGAGAATAGTCGGACCAGAGCGCGAAGTCTTACCCAAAGTGTTGTTCAGCCATCCCAACTTCCCTATGCACCACACACACCAACTACAGCCCTGCTGCCCTCAGATTGACTGCTAATCTTCACAGCCACCCCTCCACTCTCTCCGTAGGGCTATGAGGGAAGTACAGAAACAGCTGCAATTAAGGAGAGAAGATGCACTCCAAACGCCTTGTTTGCCTTAGGAGCATTAGCAGGGCAGTCATGTGATGGTGAACGTTGGTACAAGATAGAATTCCAAGTGAAGATGGTGTGCCTGTGTTCAGCTTGGCGAGTTTTTACTTGGTTACATAGCCTTCTCGCGCTGGAGACGCCCATGGAAAGGCTGACAGTGATAGTGCTGATATGACTGCTGCCCTGTAGTACTTGGAATAAAAGATGTCTTTTCATTAGGACAGCTTTTTTCCCTTTGTGCTCTCCCGCAGCTGGCATCTCACAGTTCCTTGGGCAGTTGCTGTATGTTACAGGTTTGCCTCACATCCTAGAAACGTTTCTTAAACGTAATGCCTTGCAAGGTAAAGCTGCTTTTATCCAGATTCCCTGTCTTCAGGTTGAGATGGGTTTATCAAGCTGTGGTGTGTTTAACTGTGTCCTGATGCTACAAATGCTACAGTTAGTTAGGTTTTATCATTCATAAGGAAAAACCTTCATTACCAGTCACTGTCGTGTGTCAGGACTCTGGTGTTCTGGTTTTCATTTGTGAAATGATGTAAGAGAGGTGCTTGACATTTCCCTCTTCTTGTTAAAGGGTCTTAGTCCTTCCCATTCCCATTTAGTCTGGCAGAACATCATCCCATATGAAGTCAGACTGGCCAGCAGCCTGGACTAGAGCAGGAGTAGGCCAAGGTATATTTGGAAGCTGAGATGTTCTGCTACTAAATTACAAGGACCATGCAGTGGTTCTGCCAGTAATCAAGTGAAATTTTCTTCCAGCAGTTGCAAAATGTAGCAGAACAACTGCTAGAAGTCTCTCCAGAAAGGGGGAAGCACTGGAGGGTGGGGAGGGTTGCATCTTACCAAATCTGCGAGCATGAAGTGAACGGCCTCTGGAGGATCAGTGCAGGTTGTACACAGAATTTTTTGAGCCCTTGAGAGGCTTGGTCTGTGGTTTAGTTGAAGTGCTGAGCTAATGCTAAGGTTGATTCTTACAGAATATGAACCCATTAATTTATTTCAGTGGCTGGCTTTTGGAACAGGCAGGTACCACTTTCTTAATTGTCCAGGTCTGGGCCCATATTTCACCTTTGAGATACTCTGTTCCTTTACCACTCCAGCACTACTACAGTCCATGAACGAATGCCACTCTAACTTCCAGTGCGTTGCTAAGGATGGCCATCATCCCAAAGGAGATTAGAATTTACATGCGTGTATTTTCAGAGCTGTTGACATTTCTTTTGGTACTTTTGGCCATGATTGACTAACAGCAGTTTCTTCAGCTGGCTGACATAGAATTATTGAGGTCTTCCTAGGCCTTGCAAGCAACACGTTTCTTTTCTTGCAGGCTCACACTATTCTGTTCCCTCACACTATTTTGTACAAAAGGGAAAACTTGTACTTCGGTCAGCCAGAGGAAGATCAGCCCCCTAACATGTTATTTGGCTTGCTCAGCTGTTCCAGTGTTTCTGAATACTGAACATCTCTGTTCCATTTAAACAAACAGTACTGAAAAAAATCCAATTATAGTAGTATTTGTCAGTGTGGAAAACAAAGCTATTAAATTCTGATGTGCAGCTGGATCTGTTTAGTTCCTAAATAGCATAGATCAAACTGTTTCTCCGTTTTCTTGTGAATTAGTGGCACAGATAAATTCTGCCAGAGAGACTAATGCAGTTTAGACATTAAAACATTTCACTCTTTTAGTATATAAACAGTCTGCATGCTTTGGATACATAAAATCAATATGTAATTCCAGTTGCACATTAATAAAAGGTCAGATTAATTTTATATGGTAAATGCAGGGTACTGCTATATAAAGCAATAATAGGATGGACCAATGCATTAGGAGGATTGCACTTAAAAGCTTTTAAACTGGAAAGCCATTTTTCTGGCTGTGGCAGATTTTTGTCTATTAAATATTTCCTTTGAGTTGTCCCCATGACTCCATTCCTCCCTTATTGTTTCCTCCAGACATACAGGCCAAAACAAATCCACAAGCCCTCATCCAGCAATTGTACTGCAGGGAGAAAGTCTGGGTAGGGTTCCCCGCAGAGCCAGTAAGCACAATGTGATAAGCGGGCAACCGTCACCGTCACCCGAGGGCACCCTGGAGCACTCCTGCCGTCCTCTTGGGAGGAAGGACTGAACGTCAGACGCAGGTTTCTGCAGCAGTAAAGTAGGGCAGGTGAATAAAGGAAAACATTTTAATAACTATGCATTATTAATGCCACTAGCAGGCCATTAAGTCACCCATACAACACGCATTTAATGAAGGGGAATGTGTTGTCTGAACACTGTGTAATTGTCAAACTAACTCATCTGGCAGAGCAGCATGCTTTGCTTCTTGAGCTATGACAGTTTCGTGAGGGTGCCAGCAGACTCGGAAAGGCTGGCATTTCACTGTAGAGATTCAGAATGATCTTACAGCTGAAGCTCCAAAGTCATGTTCCAGAGAGCTAAATTCAGTCTCCTTTTTTTCTGTGGCAGATCTCTCTAGTTCCTTCATCTATCTGTTGGTTTCCCACTCTGTAGAGTGGGAACATTGTAACATTTTCTTCCCCTGGACACTGCCTTTTTAGAAGTTTTTCAGTGGGTGATACATCAATAGTCACCTGAGAGATATGGGACAGTGTTTTATTTTAAGAAAAATTTTAAAGAAAACACCTTTCAATTATGTTTTCTTTTCCTGTGAATATTTGTGTTTCCCCCAGAGACACAGCCCAATTATTATAGACCTAAGTTATTGTTTTAAATGGAACTCTTTATCAGGTTTATAGGTAGAGCATTGTTAAAGCCTAGTCACAAAACCCTTTACATCTGCAATTTAACTTTAATTTGAAATTCAGCTTTGAAGGAATCAATATTTAGCAGGTTTTTGCAATCTGACTCAGTCTGCTTACGTAAGGAAAATAAGCCTTCTCATTGCTGCATTTAGAATAAGAATGAATTTCCCAGAGTTTTAAGAAATTAGAAGAAGTAGGATTTATGGATAGGATGTTAAAAATTTTCCTAGCAAGAAGACTCCTGAAGAAATGAAATATATTCTGTGGAATCCCTGAATACATAAAATACCTAATACAAGTATCACTGTGTGTCCTTTTGACAAGTTTCAAGCTTTCAGAAATACCTATGAGTTCTTAAAAAGTCAGCATTTTTGTCAGAGGAAGGCAGTGAATTAAGGCTATTTTGTCAAAATCAAAATGTAAAGTCAGGTATTTCAGAAAAGTAATTTTCTTCTTATTGAATTAAATCTGTTTTTTTCTTTTTTTCATTTTGATATGATATAATATGGCAGAAGAGTGAAGCAAGAAGTGGTCTTCACTCCTCTGATGTATCTTGTGCATGATTTCATCTATGCAGAAACCTTCGAGACCCGTTTTTAAAATTATATTGGTAAGAAAGAATTCTTACCATTAGAGCGAAGTGGGTAACATTTAGTCACTGAAGGCTTCTGAATGCAGGGTATGAATAATCCCAATGTGGGGATATACATGAATGTTTCTATACCTTCATGGTTGACAAAATGATGTATTTCTGTATTTTGGAAGCTCTCAAACCATATGGGAAGAAATGACTGAAACCTCTGTTTCACATCTTTCAAGACTTTGTTATACCTTACGCAGAGAAAAAGAACGGTGGTGTGCCATGGTGGTCACAACAGGTCCCCGGTGTCTTGCCAGGCTGCACAGCACTGGACAAGGCATGCCACCAGTTTCACCTTCTCATCCCCTGTGTTCAGGCCTGTGGTCATATAGTTTTTCAGACAGTTTACCAACCAGCCAACCATTCCCTACATTCTCCAGAGCAAAGGCAACCAGACATATTTTGTGGTTTTACTCCTTGAAGTAACTTGCCTCCTCTTGCCAGTATGCAGACAGTACAGCTTGGGAGCCCTGTGGTAGAGTGAGATCGCTGTGATACCATGACGGTGATGTGAACTTCAGACCCAACAGGAAGAACAGCATCCGTCTGAAAGACCAGCAGAGAACCAAATTGGCACCCATATGGATGATACTTTTATCTATGCTGTGTCAAAATTGCCGGGGCAACACCTAACATTTGGAAAAGAATGAAAGTACTTCTTTTTTAGAACCTGCAAATGCTAAGATAGTGTGAATAGTGTGGGCAGAGGGTTTACACTAGTCCCATTTGCTCAAGACAAAGGGAAACAAAGATTCAGTTTCCTTTTCAGCTTCATGGATACCAAACCTGCATTTCTTGACCCCTGAGTATCATCCATCTCTCATACTGTTGCTCTTTCACTGTTTCAGAGAGAATTCAAGATTGATTGGCCTGGAGGGAGAGAAGCACAAGTAGGAATATGATTGTGTGCAGCCTTAGAGTGTTAATGCAGGAGTAAAAACTTTTTGAGTTCTACTTGCTATTTTTTTTCCTGTTAAAACAGTTGAATGTGCTTGACTTTGCTTAGACTTCAACATATGTGGTGCTCATATTGACTTTTTTCAAAGTTGGCACTCACTTAAACTAATATAATGATTTCTGGCCATTCTTTTAGATTTCTTGATTCTCCAAGTGGAGGTTTCTTGATACTTCTCTCAAGTATCCTTTCAAACACAGTTTTTCTGTAACATCTAAAAATGACCAGTCTGCTCCAAATTAAGGACTATGTAGTAGTAAGACATCTGCCTTAAGCATAAGCAAGATATTTTGCCTTACTTTATTTTATGGGGACTTATCCTTAGAATTAGTCATGGCAAGTAAAATGTACATTATAGCAAAAGAAGAAGAGGTTGTTTAACAGAAATATATGACTGACATGACCAGAATTTATCCCTGGCCTTTGCCATCCAACAGTTTTGTGAAATACTCTGGGGAACTTACGTGCAGTCAGTGAATCTTTCCTACATTTGTATCAACCAGAAAGTCAATTGTTTGAATCAGTGGTGCACAAGGCACAATTTTGGGTCACATGCAGAGGTACCTTATAATAAATATGATACATATCTTCAGAAAAGAAAAAAAATGCGTCCAGCTGCTTTTCGTGAGTGACCTGGCCTTGTTGATGTGCACTAGGACACCATGAGAACACCAAGTAAGTCAACTTTTCAGGGAAATTAGACACTGGAAAGCCTCGATTCAGCTTGCAGTCTGTATAGGCGTGGAGCTTTTCATTCCGCTTGATGCTGGGACAGCTTTAATGCCCAGCAGTTCTGTCAGTGGGAAGTAAGACACTGAAAATCAGACACATCAGATAACTGCTGCACAAAGGTCCAGGGGAGTGCTATTCTTTATCTTATTTTCTCTGTCTTGACAGTGATGCAGAAATTCACTGTGAGAGAAAAATTAAAGGTAGTTGTGGATAATTTTTTTTTCATGGACTTTTACCCAGAAAACAGCAGAACTCATGATTTGTGCACTGTGAAAACAACACTTTTGGCTTTAACTTCTGTTTAGCTGCAGCTTCTCTTAGCTGTTAATACATGAGAAGATCATCACAGTTTATGTTTCATTTGCTGCTGAAGTGCGGGTATCAGCATAAAAAGGAACAAAAGTTTGATCATTGTGAAATCTTATGTTAACTTTGTGCTTCTTTATATCCACTGAGAGCAGTCACATACAGGCAGCGTTTAACTTATTTGTTCATTCATTTACCAAAAGGCATTTTCACATCAAAACTGTGTCATCAGCTGTAATATACAGTGTATATCTACCCTTCCACTTCACAGGGAAGAAATGGAGCTATTTGATTTATTAATAAACCAAAGAGCTTTTGCCATAAATCAGAATTCAGCAGCTTTGTTTCTTTATGTAAACTACTATTCTAATTGGATTTTCTCTCCTCCCAGATATTATCTGGTTAAAGACCATAATCAGATATTTCAAGTTAATTGTAACAGAACACAAATAACACAGACGGTTAGATTTAACGATAAAGGACTTTTAGTTCCAAAACTGAATCATAAATGAAAAGAATCCAACAAACAAAGGAGGGAGAAAGACTACATTTCAGGGTAGCGATGAGGAAGTCGGGTAGGTTCAGTGTCTCTGATCGTGACAAGATCTTTCTTTTCTGTGAAGACTTTAGCTCTAGATTATAAGTAGATTTTTTTCTTCTTATTTGTAAAGTCGCTGGCTTTGCTGGGAGGCTTTCTTAGCAGAAAGGGAATTCAATCTGCAAACTTCCAATTGCTCTGGAGGTTAATGTGTCTGTACAGCACTGAAACCATGCTCTCTGCCGAGTTCGGCAGCCATAGAAAACCTGCATTTGATTACGGTGGCATTTATTATTAGGTGTCTCTAGGAGTCCCTTGGGGGTATTCACATTAGTATGTCTTTCTTTTCTTTTTTTAAGACCACTGAATGAAAATTTGTGCTAAATTAACTGTATTATATAGGGTATGTTATAATAAAAAGACAAGAAATGTTTCCCTTTCCTGTCTTTTCTCTCCAAATTACAAATGCAATTTAAGCTACAGTGGCGACTCGTCTTTAACACAATCTGTAGGCAGACAGACAGTATATTATCGGAACGCCTTGAGCTATGTTTGTAGATTATTTTTCCTATATACTTTTTTTTTTTTTTCCCCCCAGCCAAGGAACATGCTGGGGCAAGGAAAGAAAAGATCATGTTCTGGGGCAGCAGACCAAGTGTTAACGTAGCCAACACAGGCCTTCGAAGCACAACAAGCTTTGGTGTGACTTGGGAGAACTTCACCTTCTCCTACGGGCTCAAGTAAAGGCAGCTGCCAGGTAGCACTGGCTGCTAGTACAGTGTCTCTGTAACATGAGCCTTTGGCTGCTGAAGGCAAGGACACAGGCAGAGTGCATACAGTTTAGGAGCTGTAGTAACAGGTTTCAGACGTCAAGGCCTGGAAGCTTCCTGATGTCTCTTCTAGCCAGTGATTCCTTCCTTGGGACTGCTGGTGTCAGTGCCTGTCTGAAGTGAGCAGCTAAGGAGCCAGGGTCGAAGGGGTTGAACCATTATCTTCCCCATTCTGCAGCCTAATGATGTCTTAAGTGCCTCTGTAGAACTAGGTACTTCTGAGCATTCCCAGCATCAAACTTCAGTCACCCAGAAAAGTTTAAGGCTGACCAGGTCGAATAGCTAATGAACTTAAATACCAACAGTATTTGGTGCCGAGAAGATCATCTGGATTTCTGGCTAAAGCTCAGTTACTTGACTGCCAACTTTGACGTAATTTAGAGAATCTAATTCTCACATAGCAGTCTTCCTTACTCAGAGCTGTCCTTTGTTTTTACACCTCCCCCCACCCCTTCCTTGTTTACAAGCTGAATTCTGCAATTAAAAGTGATTCTTCCCTCCAGTGGGTTGTAGCTGTCTCTTAGTGACAGCCCATCTTCACAGTTCCCTTTATCATCTCTTCTTTCTTGAAATACAGGCAAGGTTTCCAAAAGTGTAAGGCGTGGGTGGTTTGAATTGTCTCCTGTATACTGTAAGTGCCTTTCTTCCAGGTGTAACTGGTAGGAAAATGAAGGAGGGTGTTGATGATGATGCTGACATATCCTCTAGTTTCTTTTTATCTCTTACTTAAAATCTAGTTTCTTTCACCTCTTCTGAGTAGAGTCAATATCAAAAAAGCAGAGACACCTGTGTGTTTCAGAGAAGCTGCCAATAAGATTCTGTCTGTCCTTTGGTTACTGATTCTCAGTCAGCTATTCCCATAGTGTGTTCTAAAAAGTAGTGGTTGGGGTCTACAGCTGCTCAGCAAAAACCATTATAAAACATAACATTTGCAGTGTTATCACTGTTGAAAGCTTAATAAGATGACAATTCATAATTGTTTCTTTCATTCAAATGGTGTGCAAAGCAGCTTTCTAAAGGCAGTAGTCCTCATTGATGGAGTCAAACAGCCTTCCCAGCAGCACCAGGACCGGCTGTCTCTGATTTCGCTGCGTAGTTTGTTTGGTCTGACAAAGAAGGGAGAACCTTGATTTTTATTTAACAAAATCAAGTAATTTTGCTGTGATAGGATGTTTTTCCTCAGACACAACAAGGTGCTAACTACAGGTAAACATATATAGTCAGCAAAAATACCAGCTTCAGACTAATGAGCTAGAGAACTAAGAAGGTTTTTAAGTGTTAATTAGGAAAAAGCTACTCTGCTATCCGTGTGTAATTTACTGTAGTAGATTATCTGCATTGGCATAAAGCAATTAAGAAGTCTTGCTAATATTTCCAAAACTAGTATTAGCTTTTTCATATTTGGCAGCATATTGAGTTATGTTGTCCTAGATTTTCAGTAGCTTCACTGAATATGATGTATAGTGATATTATTGAATATTTTGAGCCTTCCCAGGTAAATTTCATTTTTCCACTCCAGACCATTTGATTTCTGGGCTCAGAATCTTTTATCCAGTGCTTTTAGAAACTCATATTCTTTCACTTGCAGAACAAAAAAGTCATCCTTGTAAGGGAGATTTTGGAAGACATATTTAGTATGGTTGCCAGTGTCATTCATTGGATTGCCTTTGAAAAAAACTAGATTTTACTGTACTGTGAAAGCTAGAAAAGATGGCAATTTTGGCTATAATTTGCAAGTCTTTGCCCTAAGTAATTAACACTTTTATTATTCCAGGACTCGGAATTTGACCCCTTGAAGTTCACCAGTGTCATTGAATGTGAGAAGCCAAACAATGACTTAAGTAGGTTTCGAGGTTACATGTGAGTATTTCATATAATATCCTTCAGTATACACTCCTTTTCTCTAATATGGAATAAAATAAATGCTGGTTTGTTTTGGGCTGTGTTCTGTAGGTTAGATCATCATGACATCTAAATATGGCTGCATATTTAAGGTTCTTTTAGAGGATCCTCACTTCAGGGTGAGATGGGAGCCTCACATTTCCATTCCTTAGGATGGATTTACTTGTTAGCTTTGCACACTTTGCACTCCAGAAATGAATGCATGAAGCAGTGCAGTTACAGACATTTTTCTCCCTTTCCTTCCCTCCATGGATCAAGAAAGCCCATCTGGAAACGGGAGGAAATAGAAATCTGGTCCAAGAGATCCAACAAACAAACACAATCTGTTGTACAATGATTTTATGAAGAAAGGTCTGTTTGATGTTTCTTTTAGTGTAAGTGTCATTGAGGAAAATCAGAAGGCAAAACTGATATTTCTTCAGCTATGGCAGTATTTCTTTCCTCACACTCAGACAAAATAAAATAATTGGCTCACAGAGTGGATGTGCTTGTATATTACCTGGCAGAATCACCTATGGCCACTTGACTTAATTCTAAACAAAGAGAACTGCATTAACAGGGCACTCATCTCTGGCCAGTCAGTCCTGCTCAGAAGCAAGTGTTTTAGTACATGCAAAGCACTTTGCTTCCAACATAGCCAGGAGTGTAGTCTGTAAGCATGCTGATAGTGGTGATTTAGGAGATGAGATGCACTCTTGCATGACTTATTTTTCTACAGTCTGTAACCACGTGGAGAGTAAGAATCCAAGATATTTAATATTTGTCTAAATTTTAATGAAGGAGTTAAACAGACACTAATTCTGTTTAGAGTACAATGATTTGTCACCCATATTGATTAGGAGTGATAAGCAGTATTGAATTGGGTAAATGGCACAAGGCAAATTGCTGGAGCTTGCGGAGTTTGTTATAGTGATGCTATTTACTACCTCAGTTACTCCTGTCAGATGTCACAGATTGTGTAGGATGTACTGTCAACTGGTGTAAATCAGGACAGGTTTTTTGAAACTGCATCAACTTGTAGTGTGGGAAAATGTGCTCCTTTATTTAGCAGCACAAAGCCTTACAGTTCATCTAAAGATAAAAGTTTAGTATTAGACGTTACTGCATGAGGGTGTGTAACTGTCTACATTAATAGAGAGTCTGCTCTACTGCAGAAATGACATTTCCAGATATGGAAATGGAAGGTTTGGCAGCTTTTCTAGAGCACTTCATGTGTGTGAATCTTAGCCCCCAAAATATTGAGCAGAGGTTGAATACTGTAAAGTTATGCATAAATTTGTCTTTCATTATATATTTACTTATGTAGTCCATGTGGAAAATGTCTGTAGAATGTTAGTTACTGAACCATTTGAATTATGTGGCAGAAAACATGGTAGTACCTTTTGGAAGACTGTTGTTTAATATTAATTCTATTTAATCTTCTTTAAATTTTAATGTTTCACAAATGATATGAATATATTTTGACAAAGCAAAAAGCCAAGAAATCAGTTTTGAATCTGGTGGAAAGCATCAGGTGATTTCCAGGTGTCATCAGCTATGCTGCAAGAGATTTACAACTGAAGTAACAACATGGGGCATTTGAAGTAAAGAGCAGGGACTAACCCATCAACAAATAAACTCTTAGTCTCCTAATTTATCAGTCATTGGAGAAGACTTTTTTCCTCCCTCTTTTTAGGTTTCCTTCATTAGTATCATGAAATCATGGGTCCGTTTCAAATCATACATTAGCAAGAATAGTAATAAGCACATCTGAATTGAAACATGCCATTGTCATGTCAAACTCAGATCTTAACTCTTGTTCAAAATCTTACTGCTAGTCACTGCTTGAAAGAAAGGTCCAGATAGCTCCCAGCTGATAATAGCTCAACTGAAAAGAAATGTTACTCAGATACTTAAATAGGGATGCTGTGAAATAATAGGCTTTCAAGAGATCCATGTGTAAAAGTTGTGCTGAGACATTGTTGTCAAAACTTTGCTTGAAATTTTGAACGCTTACTAGGTTTCCGGTTTTGATTAAGACTACTTTTTTCCTGTTTGAAATACAAAGAGCTCCTTTGGTTCTAATGTCTGTGCTGACAAATCTTACAGGGAATAGAAATATTTGCATGTGTGTGTTGTAAACATGTAAAAATTCTGTTCTTCATGATTATTCTAAAATATGATCACTATAGGTAACGAGTGTAGCACAGGTGGGCCAGGGTAAAAAGAGACATGATAATAAAAAGTCACAAAAATATTGAAAAATACATTGAGACAGGCCTGGTCCTATCCTGTATCTGGAAGACTGTAGTGTGCACATTGCTATATTCTTCAGCTATGTTGGCACCATCTTCATTGAGCACACTCTGGGTGTACAGACGGACAGGTAGACCACCAGTTCTACTTAGGTGATGCTTTTAATACTGTTTTGCAGTTTTCTGCATCCTCAGATATCCCAAGCATATTTCCTCATTTCTATTTCCCCTATAAACCTAACATGCCCCCGGTCTGTATGGGTCTAGCCAGATTGTGTACAGTATGCATGGCAAATAGTCAAAAATCCCATGCCAGGTTCCAAAACCAACATAATTGGTTTTAAAATCTTGTTTCTCGCTTTTTGTGTGTATATGTCCAAGGGAAAAGAAGAAGTAGTAGTTGACGTTCTGGCTTTTCAGCTTTTCTCCGAAAGTAAAAATTTTATTATTAGACAAGAACAGAAAACTTTATCTGATCATTCCAAAATAAGTATAGGAAGGAATGATAATAATATGAATACATGGGTATATTTCTATTTCAAAGTTTGTCATAAGATAACAAAACCAAATTAATATAAAATCATGTTACAATTTAAAAAAATGTATAAATTATACAGTGATGTCTCCTTAATATGCTATAGTGATACCACCTCTCCTGGGGAAAAAAAACAAAAAACAAAACAACCTAGACTAAGTTTCATCGGAATTGAGAGTCAGGAAGATTCTAACTGTGTTTAAGATTGTTGAATATTTTCTTTGGGAGTGTCAAGCCTTGGAAAATAGTACCAGCTCTACCATTTGCTTTGAAAGACACTTGAGAAACCAGAGTGTGAAAGAAAATACTCTCTTCTGAATACAGTTTTGGTACGTCACCTTGTTATTTAATGCTGGTAAACACCTAGCAAGGAAAAAGTTAATAGAAGGCTGAAGTGAGCTACTGTCAGACTTATTTTTGTGTTGCTATATAAAACCAGGAGGCTTATTTCTACACAAACTCATTCAAAAGTGCTATAGCGAAGTAGGGGCTAACTGCATCTGGTCTGCCATTCCTCCTAATTTGTGGTGTGTGTGTATTTTAGATGTTTAGATACTACATATTTGCAGTGTCATCCGTGTGAGAAATTACAGAGAAAAAGAGCGTTGCACCTGCACTTGTCTGTGCGTTTCCTCGCAGGCTAGCCTTCGCGTTCTGGGTGTCTGAGAGGCTTCAGCTGGCCACTGTTTTAAATACTGATGGAGAAAAGTTTCCTTCTTTGCCTCCAAAGTTATACTGGCCTGAATCCAGAAAGGGGAAAACCAGACTGTTCGGCCTTTGTAACAAGCTTAAGGTTTATAACTGCAGGGCTAGAATGGGATCTAAGCCATCTCTCCACTGGGACATAAAGTTACAGCCTTGACAGGTTTGCTATCAAAGTGAGCAGTTTTATGTAACTCTAGTTTTCATTATTTTTCAATCCAGACCTTTATGCCTGTAGTTTTTTTCTTCCTTTTATCATCAGTGCTCAATTGCCTTATGTGTATGTTCTGTTAGTGAGTCACTGGGAGTGAGTGCAGACAAGAAGGAAACAGTGAGTTTCCTCCAGCCCCTGCCAGCTTCCTTCTCCCAGACTTTGATTTCATCCATGTTTTCTAAAGGTCTGGTGAGCAACAGGTGAGTTGATTGACTTCATTTGGATATGGAAAAGTAAAAGGCAGTACCAAACACATGTAAGGCTGAGTTGCGGTGAGAAGGCTCAGCCTGTGGGTGAGGGCAGTAGACTGAGGTCTTAGCACCTACAGGTTAACTTCAGATGTTGCACCATTGTTTGGAGCAGTTGTGTAAGCCAAGAGAGTAGGAACATATAATTGTATAGAACAAATACACCAGTACTTGTATATAAAAGTTGCCAAGTGCAATATACCTGTCACAGTCCAGTGTTACTGTGAAGTGTAAAAAATTGATGAAGGCTATAAAATCATAAGCCAGAGCAATTACTTCTTAAGTAGGTTTATCTTTAAAAAGTCCCATTTATTAACAGGAATCATAACTATCTTTTGGAGACTTTATTGGAAATTCAAACTGACATCCTCATGATATACGAGAAAGGCTAATGTAGAATTAGGCCTTAAAAATCAAAGAAATACCTAATCCTGGTAGTAGTGTAATTTCTACAGTATGGAATCATTAAGAAACTATTTCCCATAGCCTAGCTGTATTTGGGTAATTCTCCAGCTGGCAGTCAGCGCTTACTGCAAGAGGGCTGTTGGGCAGCCCCCAGTCTTTGAAGCTCCTTTGGCAAAGGGTAAGGCAGTGGGTTAAGGAGGTTTGCTGAAGAGGACAGAAGCAAAACCTCTGTTCTTGTATCTGAGGCTGGCAGAGGGGGTGGGCTGAGCAGGGGAAGTTCTCTCCTGATGAAAAAAACAACCAAACAAACAAACCCACCCTTCATTTTGTATCAGAATCACAAACTTGATGTTATCTACTTCTTTCACTCTCCATTTGTTTCTGGTCTCTAGTCAGATGTTATCACTGCTGCATCCACCTCAGCTGTCAAACCCACCACTTTTTCTGCAGCCCTACGGTGAAAACCTAAGCATACCTGTTGAAACACTAATGCTTTTAATTGATATTTTTGAGGAGGCAGTGGGTGTAATATATTATACCGAACTAAAATAACAGTGTATATGTGTCTGTATATATATCTACATATGTATGAATGCATATATGTATTATTTATGGATATATTCTACTCGGTAAGAGCATTGTCTAGGGGCTACATAGCATAACCAGCATCACAGTATAATCTGCAAGTAGTCCTACTAGAGTGGGGAAGAGTTCAGAGAATTCACCACTGTGAACCTTTTTTTCTTGCAGATCTCAGGATATTTGATACAGTTCTTCAGGCCTGAGATCCTAGAAGCACACACTAAAGTTAGAATTTTGGTCCTCATTTAGAAAAAGAAAAGATTCTAACAATCAGAGAAAAGCATGAAAATATAACCCAGGTGTAAAGGCTTAGAAAATAGGAAGCAAATGAAAAAAAAAACTCCACCTTTTTATAAAAGGCACAATTTTAAGCCAGTTCGAACATTTTGGGGGATGCAGGATTTTAACTGCTCAAATCCAGGTAGCCATAAAATTCTACATTGCAACAGTGCAGTGTTAATTTTAGTATAGCACATGTGCTTTTCCAGGATTTCTCTTGAACTCCCAGCTTTTACTAGTTTTTTATTGCAGTCCATTTTTTGGACTTTGGATGTGTGATGGTTTTGGTGCTCTGAGAGTGAAGGCAGAACATTTAAACATTTCAGACCTTGTTTTAATCTTCTCTAAGGCATTGGGATAGTGCAGTTGGTTATATTAAATTTTATTCCTTTAGAAAAGGTTTGAAATGATTATTTGGTTTGTCATTTTTACCTAATAAAACTTTCTAATGCTATTTTTCAATTGTTGCTATTATTGTTTAGCATTTCCCTGGTGACTGTCAATTCTCATAAGGCTGTTTTCCATATTTTTCCATCAGATGACATTTGAGTCAGTCCATACACAGCAGACAGTAAGTTGCAATGGGAACGTTACTTTGTTCCATTTTTCTCATGCATTTTGGTGCTAGTCAACAAGGATTGTCAGGGCATAGGCCATTTCATCCTTCTTAGAGGGTCAGTGAGACACTTCTGAAAGGAATTTCTCCTGTTCTCACCAATGAACACATGGAATTTTTTTCCTTTCTTTTTCACTGAACTGATACATATTATCCCTGGCACATCTTCCTTAGTCTCACTGCTTCTGAAGCACAGTCCTTTCCCAATTTCACCATATTTCTTTCTAGGTTTTCTTTGATAAGAACCTGTGAATAGTGGGTTAATCATATGCACCGCACAACTGCTCTTAGGTGGGCTGGATTACCTGTGATTGCGCAGTCAACTTGCACATGCACAGCAAGTCCGGTGCATTTTCAGAGCATTAGATAGGCTGCCCACATGCTGTAGGTTTGGCCTGTATATCTGCAGTGAGCATTTGTCCAGTACATTTGTATATCCAACAGCAACTAGTACTGCTCCAGTCAGGCTGCTGCATGCCTGGGATTCTTGGGTAGGTATTCTCGGTTTTCAAAGTCTGCCAGAGAATCTTCCCAGGATGAAGATCTAAGGAAATATTTCACCATCAGGTTGACAAACTTAAACTTTGAAGATGCTTCCTGGGTTTGTTATATTACGGAATAGTATAATTTAACAAGTTTAATGTTTTGACATGCTGTGCTTTGTTCTGCTTTTAAATTTTCTGCAGTGTACATAAAAGTGGAAAAAAGGATGGACTGTTCAAAGAAAATCTTTTGTTACGTGGATGTACCGTTAGAAATACAGAAGAGGTTGTAGGAATAGTAATCTATGCAGGTAAAAGTTGTTTGTCTGTCTGACGAGGCATACTGCCTTTTTTATAGTTTCCTGAAAGTAATGACAAAAATCTATATGACATCATTTGATGTAATTGCTTCTGCAGGGCATGAGACCAAAGCTTTGTTAAATAATAATGGACCCCGTTACAAACGTAGTAAGCTTGAAAGACAGATGAATGCTGATGTCCTTTGGTGTGTCCTCATTCTTCTAATCATGTGTCTGTTTTCTGCCATCGGTAAGTATTCTTTAAAAGTACCAGACTCTCTTGGGATTCATGCACTTAGCTTTGTCAAAAACATATGTATCTGCCAAAACATGAAATCCATAAAGTTGCCTCCATACTCTCTAATTTTTGTTGTGTTTTCTTCTTTGAAATCAAGATGTCTTGATACATAAGCTCATCTAAATAGCTTCTTAGTATCAATCAAATATATGCTATTCATACCAGAGATTTGAAGGCTTAGATTCTCCTACCCTTGATAGCATCCAAAAATGTGAAATCCAAAAGAAGCCACTTTATAGGTACTTCCCCCCAAATTACAGGTGGTAGAGTGTAGCATGCCATTAATCAGTCAACAATGTAATTTATGAACAGAGAATAAACATAATTAGCACAGTGCTATTCCCCAGTACTATTTATTAAATCACAGGCACAGTGTACAGCATTGATGCACTGTCCCTAAGGATGCAGCTTTAACACAGAAAAAATAAATGAAAGTCTAAATCTTCATAAATCCAAGTAGAAGACTCTCTAGACTTCATGGAGTGTTTAAGGAAATGCTGAGGTTCAGGTTAATATGCTTCAGGCCTTTTTTCAGTTCATTTGTGAGAAAGAATTGAGTTTTATGTTTGGCACCCAAAAGGGTTCTTATATATGGCATATGAATTCTGTATCCTTGTTGTTTGTGTGTTTTGTGATGTCTGTGTGTGTCATGCATCATGAACACCAGCACGTTTCCTCACAGCCACGGTGTGGTTTAATAACAATCTTATGCCATTTTAATACTTCTCTGTGTGCCCTTTTCCAGGTATTGATAAACGCTGCTTAAAGATGAGTATTTCCAGCTGTGAATCAGCCAGCATATTTGTTTCCACTGAGTTCATGACACTCTTTTGTAGTGTCTCAGTGCTGGGGAGCCCAGTCCTCAGGGCTGAAGTGCCGTGGTAGGCTTCATTGCAGGGGAGTCACTGCTGCAGCTGTCCCTTCTGCCACTGTGCTCCAGGTGTTGCTTCCTGAGCAGTGGCAGCGGAGTGTGCGCTGCAGTGGTTTCAGTTCTGCTGAAACTCCTGAGGTGCACCAACCTGAAGGGGAGGAGGTGGCACTCAGTGGGTGGCACATCCGCCTCCCCTTCTGTCACTTCTGCTACAAGGCTAGAAACCACCAGTAGATGGCCAGAGCAAACTGCTGGAGGTGGTAACAGCCAAAAACAGATGGAAAGAAATTTGATTAAGCCCTTGGAAACCAGACGTGCCTGGTGCATCAAGACATGTGTTCTGTAAGAGTCGGGCAATTTTTGTACCTTCTATCGAGAAACTACAACACTTAACTAATTATTTAGAAAATCTGAGTCAGCATATTTATAAAACAAATCTTGATGCAGGTCATTCTCAGTGTGGGGCTTCTGATTTTTGCTCTCAACCATAAAAATATAGACATCAATAAAGGCATCAGTATGCTGATATGCTCATGTAGGTAGCACAGGGACAAAATCATTTGCTTCCTTGGTTTAAGTATTGTTTTTATTTTTCAAGAGTCCAGTGCTGGGTTTATGTATCAAGATGTAAAGGACCTTGTCAGATGTGCCTTACAAAAGATTACTTTTAAAATAGACTTTTGTCCTTTTTTCTGATTTTTGACATATCAGAAAGGATATGCCCATCACCAAGGGCAAGTCCTGCCTGACCAAC
>KL256798.1:7725-18101 GCA_000699545.1 Podiceps cristatus
TACAAAATTACTTAAGCATTACTATAAATAGTCAGCTTACTATGTATAAGAACTCTTGTATTTATATTCCTCTTAAAAATGTATTTATGTTGAGGTGAGTTACTATTAACATATTTACAGTAGGGATTGATTTGATTCCAAGTGTTTAAATAATTACCTTTTACTTCAAATTGAGAAATGAAGCAATGGAAGGTTTGAAGGTAAGAATGTGATACTGCGGCAAAAGCAAGCCCCTTGGCTTTCGCTGAAATGCCTAATTTCTTCTTACTTTTTCCAAAGGATCTTCAGTAAGAATTTAAAAAAAAATATTTTGTAAAACTACCAAAAAATTTCCCATGTTTCTGTTAGCATCTGATATTTTCAGTTTCCTTCTTTTCAAGTCATTAATTTCCATCCATCAGAGTACCAGCAGAAGTTATAACTGCGTTTCTTCAAAAAGTATACATGATCCTTCATATTAAGTTGTAGGGCCACTATTTGCAAGAACTAATGGTATTGCTAATAAAGGAACTGTGGTAAATGAAAAATGAAATAAACAAAAATTTTCTTTGGGCTATCTGATACTGTTAATTTGAAAATTAGATATCACATATAAATTTTCCTAGTAAAGACTTACAAGAACAATTTAAGCTCTGTTTTTGAAAAAGATTTCCATATATCCTCTAATAATCTTTATCAACCATAGACATGACCTTGGAACACTGATTTTTACTTCTAATATATAATCTTGTAATGCTTACAGCTTCCATTTTTTCGAAAGACGATGACCAGTTAAGCTATATTGGTTTATGAATTCCAGACTTTGGGAGGGATTTCAGAAACACAGCAGTGTCTTGAAGACAAAGGTGTACAACTTATGAAGCAACATTTATGTGGTGTCACAACAAACTGAAACAAACTGAAAATGTTTTCTTCCTAACAATGTACAAACTTAGCCAGAGCTTGATTCAACATAACTCATTGAACTGTACCTTTAAACAGTTTGTCATGTTTTTCAGATAGTAATTTTGTTTTTATTGGGTTTCTAGAAAAAATCTAAAATTTTCTTTTCTGAATGACATTTCAATTTGTGATTATCTGTTTTGATCATAGTAAATTCAGCCTTTTTTTTTTTTTTTTTTTTTTTTTTTTAATTTCTAACTTCATTTGTTGAAGTGTTCAAATCAAATTAGGGTATTAAGACAAATTGTTTTGTCCACAGTGATTTTGCATGAATTTGTTTTGTGGCCTCCAACTGTCCCTCCCAACCACCCACCACTCTCATTTATAATATCTACTCTTCTCAACCAAGTCACAGTGTCTTTAGTTCTTCCAACTTACATGCTATAGTGTATCGAGGTTGTTCTGACTTCCAAAGGCATCTCCTTTCAACACCATGAATTCTTTCCCATGATCCCTGCTCCTCCAGGTTTTCCCTGATGCTCCTTAGGTCCTCACATCATGATACTCCCAGCATTTTCCATGTCTCTCACTACTGCTACTTTGCCTGCAACTCAACCTAAAGGCAGCAAATACTGCAATTTTTTTTGGAGCTCTGTGCAGTCTCTTTGTCTTTTTAACATGATTATCTTATTGGTCTTCTGAGTGCCTGACACAAAATTGATGGTTGACCAGATAAACAGCTAATTCCTCACTGGAATGGTGGTGAATGGTCCTTTTCATCAATTCATCTTCTTTTAGCTACTTGTTTTCATAAAACTGTTGGGCTGGTGATATCGTTGAGAATCCTATCCTTCTGTCAAATTTAATTGAAGTCGGATAAAATAGTTGTGAGTTACCTTCCAGAACTGAGGAGTGCTAGAGAGACATAGATAAACATGCAGTAGCATTAGGTAGTCTGGATATTCCGGTAATGTTAGAAAGCCTTATTGCACATAGAACTAATGTGTTATTTTGCCTATGATTAAAGCATAACTCTTCAAAGGTGGACTTAATAAAATTGTTTTTTTAACGAGACACCTGTGTTACTATCAGGAAATATGAGAATCCACACTAACAAATCCTTTTAGCTCTCATGACAGGCCATAGAAGATTCTAGTTTACATAGACAGAAACCCTTCCCATCTACTGCCACTGAAACAGTTGATACTTATATTTTAAAATCCGATTTCAGTGGAGCTCTGCAAAAGCACTTAGAACTCATTGTAGGTTAAAATATCAATTTCACCAACCTCACTGACAGTTTTACTGGGATAAAATATTTCTCTTGAAACTCCCCTAGTATTTATTATGCAGTCAAGATTCAAGTTAATGCCATACTTTGACAAATCATTTTAAAAGCATTTTGTGTATTGGCTAACAGAAAACCTTATTGTGTTTAAGTTTTGATGGAAAGTTACTGTGCAGAAGAATAATATGGTTGTTACTCCTGAATCTTATAAGAGAAGCAAGTTCTGTCTACAGAAGATAAGCTACAGTACTATTTTTAAAACCGTAATTTAGATGACAGATTACCCATCAAACTTTAAACTGCAAAACCTAGACATCATGGGAGTGACAGACCTTACTTCACAACTTTCCGTAGTATCTCACAAACAGCTTTAGATTTGGTTATCTTGAACAACTTCTATCATCTGAAAATTTTCTAGCAAACATCACTGTTCATCACTAAATTTTTCCAGAACATATGTGAATATCTAGACTGACTAGAACCCAGGGAAAGTTTGTGGCAAGCTTTCTGCTGACCTCTGTCTATGGTGGAAATGGATCATATTCTTCCACTGTTTGTTTTCTGTCCTTTTATTTTGAAGCCTTGTGGGCATTTAAAGCCCTTGTGAGTCACTTTGTGAAGAAGTTTTTTGAAAAGCCATGTATGTGTCACAGATCCCTTTATTCACATACTTTTTAACTCTCAGACAACTCATATTAAGACATGACTTCCCTCTGCAGTAATTTTCTTTTCCTAATGAGTTATAAATTTAGAAACAAATATTTTTTATGGATTTATAAAGTTCTTACTTTTTTTTTTCCTCCATATTATAGTAATCTACACTTATATGTTACTTGTCATGTTTTATATACTCTTTTAGTTTTCTTATTTTGTATATGTCTTCCACTTGAAGTTTTTTTTCTCTGTGTACGAAGATCACTTATTCAGCTATTTAAGCCGACTTTCAGCCACAGTGACTTTTTCCTTCTTTCAGAATTCCTTTGATTAGCAGCATGTTTTTATTTTAAGTATCTACTACTGACATTTTTAAAAATTCTACAGCCTGCATGAAATCATCTTGCCCTTTAAGTGCTTCATTTAGTTTCTGTTAAATATCACTCTCATTGTATTTGGTTTCTTTTTCCTAGATGTTGTTATAGGGTTTTTGGTTTTGGAGTAGTTTGGATTTTTTTGGTTGCTGAGAAGCTATTGGTTTAGGGTGTATAGTCACCAGAGATACAGAAATTTTTTGGGGGTAGCTACGTCTTGAACCATAATATCAAGATTAAGAACTAAAGATCAAGAATGGTACTGAACAAAATAACTGTGGATTACCTAACCATTTTATCCAAGAAACGATCATGTATTGTGTCTAAAATTTGTTGCACCATGAAGATATGTGTATCTATTTATACACTGGCAATTTGACCTTCTCATTCATACTTTGTATTTTCACAGCCTCTCTATAATCCTGTTTAAGTATGACATACTTATGACAGGGATTATACCACATAGTACCTGTCACATTAGAGACTTGAGTGATGTCTTGTGAGATCTATTCCAATTATATGTTCTCATAATTTTGTTAAATTCTGGGGTTTTTCTGTTTGTTTTTTTGGCTTAAGATAGATACATTTGCAGTATCACATAATAATCATACTCTGGAGCTACCTGAAATGTGTAATTATGATTACTATATAGATATGACCTCATTGTTCTTAAATAAAATTATATAACTTAACTTGTGAAGATATTCAGGTGATAAGTAAGAAAAAAAATAATCAGAGAAAGCACAAGTAACTGTGTAAAAAAAAATAAAAAAAAAAGAAAAAAAGTTAAAATGGAATTGTTTGCATAAGTAATGCTCCCCAGTGGAAAAATCATTGTGCATAACTGAAATCAGTTGAGTTCTTCCTATTGACTTTGTAAGGACAAATTATCAAACAAGTAAGTACAGGGTGAAAAGCCTTCCTTTCCCAGCTTTTTTTGTGATTGACAGTTGTGAAATTTATCATAGAAAAGAAAATTTCTACAAAGGGGCAAATGCTTTAATATTGCAGCTTGCTATACAAATAATATTTGTCAATATTTGGACATTTAAGATAGCATTTTTAATAGAAAAATTGTTTCAGTAAAAAGCATAACGTAACAAATACTTTAAATTCTCATTATTTACTGTGGAAACAATAAATGCTATAGAATTTGTCTTGCTTACTGTATAGAAGCTTCTGCCAACAGGAAAGCATAATTTTTCCTAGTCACATATTTTATGTCAACATGATACTCTTAGCTTTCCTTTGGCAAAAAAAAAAATGGAATTTCATAGTTATTTCTGCATTGGTATATTACACCCCCTCGACCAAGTATTGCCACTACTGAGAAGCAGAACTATAAGAGTTTCAGAAAAGTTGAGCTTTGTAATTTGCCTGACTGTGGAGGATATTTTCAAGCCAGCCACTGCAAACGAATATGAACTTCAAGCAATATCTCTTTTATAAATAAGTGAGGATGTTTGGGATCAAGAAAGTGATGTCATTTTTTATTATTATGTGATGAACAGTGATTCTGACTTCACAATTTGTCTGTGAAGGTGTTTTTAAACCTCAGGACATAGCTATTATTTGTCTTTCTTTGAATTAACCCACACACTTTTATCAGAGTATGGTCTAGCCCTAATTCCCGAAGAAAATACAATTCACTTTTGGCAAAAGTTTTAATGAAAAAGTCCATGCGTTAGAAATATCTATCCTATATCAGTGGCAGTGAGTAGACACAAACAAAGAGTTAGGCTCAAGATTCTCATTTAGAGGCGAAACACTTTTGAGGAAGAAGATTTTTCTTCAGACACTGTGGGACCTAAGATGACAGTGGACACACGTTATTTTATCTAAATTAAGAGATGTCCAGGTCTTTCCTAGGACTGTAATTTGAATCCTGAATACAGCTCTGGATCCCCAAAGATCCAGATATTTAAATGTGCTTGAACAGATGAGATTAACTCCCTGCAAGATCTCCCTGATTAATGGTTGCTGCCACTGCTTGGACAGCTCCCCCACTCTTCACAGTATTCAACATATTTTAATGCTTATAGCCATTTTCTCTGGCAGTTTATAGTTTCTCATAGTAAGGAGGGAGGCTTGTCTCACATACAGGGTTTTAAAAAGCTCATCCCTATTCCAGTATTTTTATTAGTTATTTAACTACAAATAACTGACTACCAAAACTTTTGCATAATCTGTCCTATCACTAATCCAGTTATTTATTAATTGTTAATTGCATTAAAATATATTCAGATTCTGTTGATCAGAAACACTCCTCACTTTCAACACATGCTAATGACTTCTGTTTATCTTGACATTTATTCATTAGAGAAAAAGAGCTACTATCAACACAAAACAGCCAAGGGCAAGTTGATTCTTGTAGTAAGTTAAGGGAAAAGTATATTAATGTAGTACAGATTCCCTTTTTAGCTAAGTATCTCTATAACATTGCCCCTGGTGGAACAGTATGCCATGTATCTTCTATGTTGGTCAGAATTGCATGGTGATAATGGAAGACTGATGTCAACACCTTATTGGCTGTCATTCTTTCTTACCTACTTAGCATTTCATGACAGTAATTTGAAATATATCTCAGAATGCTTACTCCAACAAGGGGGGAAGAGTCCTACAGAAAGCCCTTGAAAACCATGTACCAAATGAATAATGTTTGGCTCTCTCCCAACCACAGCCTTAAACTTAACAAAAACTAAGACTGGTTCTCAGTGGATGGTAACAAAAACTAAGATTAGTTCTCAGTGGCTGGACCTTCAGCTGTTGCCCAGATGAAAAAGTATTTAGGGAAGAAATATTTTTGCAGTCGATGCCTTTCACTGGGAACCAGCTAGGAGACTCATGAAAAAAATGGATCTCCATGCTCAGCCTCTCTTCAGGCTGTAGCTCTAACTGTAGAACTACACCTTGATGTGACAAGTTTCATTGGCAGTCCCTATGCAGCCCAAAGAGAAATGGAGTATGAGACTGCTCTTCTGTGACATACTTATTCTTTTGGCAGTGTCTTTGAAGTCCCTCACCAACAGAAGATATGGGCTTTGTCTCTCTTCCAGCCCTAGCCCCAAATCTAGGCATGGGCAGAGACTTATCAAAGGACTCTCAGCTATTACCCACATCATAGAGTACTTGGGTGACAGATCTTTCTCCATCATAACCTTTCCTTTGACAGACTATTTCAAGTCCCACACCATGTGGAGCTACAGGCTGTGTCTTTATCCTGATCCTAACCCTAGGGGTGGCCTGAGGCTTAGCCAATGACCTCAAGCCAAGACTCACCTGAACATTTTCACAGAGGAGAAATCTTTCTATGGCCTTTCCCTTCTTTCAGCAGCCTCACACAAGCTAGACTTCCATGTTTTGTCTATCAATACTAAATGCAACCAAAGGTTAAATATAATGCAAGGGTGGAGCTAAGCTTTATCCAAGGGCAGAATTGCAGAATCCTTGAGGTTGGAAGGGATCTCTGGAGATCGTTTAGTCCATCCCTCCTGGTCAGTACAGCATTAAATTCAGACTTCTGCTCAGAACCTTGTTCCATTGTATTTTTAAGACACCCTAGGACAGAGACTCTACAACCTCCCTGGGTAACTTATTCCAGTGCTGTCACTCAGAGTTAAACAGTATTTCCTGATGTTCGGACAGGAACTTCCTATGTTTGTTCCAGTTTGTGCCGGTTGACACTGTCCTGTCACTGGGGACCACTAAAAAGAGTTTGGCTCCATCTTCTTTACACTTTGACATTAGATATTTCTGTACATTGATGAGATCCCCCCTGAGCCTTCTCTTCTCCAGATTGAACAGTCACAGCTCTCTCAGACTCTACTCATATGACAGATGCTCTGGTTGCTTCATCATCTTTATGACCCTTTACTGGACTTGTGTGTGGCTCTGGGGAGCCCAGACCTGGACACAGCATTCTAGATATGGTCTCATCCACAAAAGAATCACCTCCCTTGAGCTGCTGAGAATATTACCCATACAACACAGGATGTCATTGGTCTTACTTAACACAAGAACACATTGCTGGCTCCTGTTCAGCTTTATTTGTCCACCAGCACCCCTAGGTCCTTCTCTGCAAAACGATTTTCTAGACAGTCAACCCCAGCACATACTGGTGGCTGGGGTTGTTCCTCACCAGCTGCAGGACTTTGTACTTCTCCTTGTTGAATTTCATTAGGTTCCTGTCAGCCCAGTTGAGGTCCTCCTGAATGACAGTGCAACCCTCTGGTGTATCAGCCACTCCTCCCAAATTTACGTTATTTGCAAACATGCTAAGGGTTCTCTCTGCCTATCACCCAGGTCATTAATGAAGTTCTAAATAGTATTGACCTCAGTACTAACCCTGGCATACACTAACATTAGTGGACTGGCCTCCAGGTGGACTTTGTACCACTGATCACAATCCTCCATGTCCGGCCATTCAACCAGATTTCAGTACATCTCACTGTCTATTTGTCTAATCTGTACTTCCTTAGTTTGTCTATGAGGATATTATTGGACAAAGTGTCAACAGCCTTTTCTAAAATTGAGACAAACAACATCCACCTCTCTCCCAGCATTCATCAAGTCAGTCTTATCATATTAGGTTGTCAGGTTGATCAGGCAGGACTATATTCCATGAGATTTGTAAAAGCAAGAAGCAGGTGCTCTTTTTTTTTTTTTTTTTTTTTTCCTTTAAGAATCAGGTCCAAGAGTGTGCCTCCCCTCAGTGGCTCCTCAATTGCCTACATCAGAAAGTTGTCATCAGTGAATTGCAGAAACCTCCTGGATTACCTTGTTGTCCGACAAGCAGCTGTCCTACTGGTTCATGTCCTCAATGAGGACCATGGTCGAGAACATAACGGTTGTAACAGTTACCTGAAAGAGCTCTCATCTATTTCTTCCTGATCAGGAAGTCTGCAACAAACACCAACCACAATATCGCCCACCTTGATCTAACCCCCAGTCTTCACCCATAAATTCTCAACTGGTTCATCATCCACGCCTAGGCGGAGCTCCAGGTATTCCTGCTTCTACCTCCCATAAAGAAGAGTTCCCTCTCCTCACCTTCCTGACTGTCCCTCCTCCTAAAGACCCTGTATCAATCCATTGCATCTGTAAGCTCTCCCACCATATGTCTGTGTGATCCCAATGAGATCACATCCCTACAGATGCAAGCACATCTCTAACTCCTGCATCGTCACCATACTGTGCGTTAGCCTACAGGCACTTCGGGTAAGCACCCAGCTCTGTGGACTTCCTAGGGAAAGGTCAAGAGCTTCCTCCATAGTGTTGTCCTCTCAGTATTCATTCATTTCTATGCATACAAACAGCCCCCCTTCCACCTTGCTTTCCTGATTTTGAGGTGTCTATTGTCCACATAGCCCCACACCAGTTGCTTGCAAACCCAGCCAGCCAATTCCTCACTTGACTGTGGGCACCCACCCATGGGTCACATGAAAATGTTCTCAGGGGATAAATCTTTCTGCAGTGTAATCCTCCCCTTGGCAACCCCATACCGGCTGGAGCTGCAGGCTTTGTCACTCTCCCAGCTTTAACCCCAATGAGCTTAAACCTAAGCCTGACCATAAACCTGTGCATGGGCTGATCCTTATCCAAGGACCCCAAACCCTGATGCAGATGAAAATATTCTCAGGGGAGACATCTGTCTGTACGTTGTTTCTTCTCAGGAGAAGTTACTTTTCCAAAATTTATTTTTTGGTGAAATCTTGAATTACACAGTTCGAAAAGCAATCTCGAAGCCATATGCTATATGATCTTTTAAGCCTATTGAACCCAAATCTTATTCTAAAGATGAACCTTATTGTCAGCCTTCACTTGAATGATCATTTAGAGTGAGGAATAAACTGACAAATGCTGTGACCATGAATCTGGATTTTTCAGTTTATAAACTTTATTGCCAATGAGTAGCAAAATGGCTACTGTACCGAGTTCTTAGATGGAGGTACAGCTGCCTCAGGTGGGAATATTAATAAATTAATGTTTTCAGAGCAACGTGATTATGATCACTGTGGAAATGAGAGAACAGTTTCTTTGTAAAAGAAGCACAAATAATTCCAAGTGAAAATTAAAATTGTTTCTGAAACCTAGCCTTCTGAGAATCAGCTTTTAGTAGAAACTACCCATTTCAAAGCTCTGTTTGCTGAGTTCACTCCTGAGCCCCTGGTTTGCTATCCTGCTTTGAAGTACTGCCTGTGAATAGTTATTCTTTTTCAGTCCCTGGTCCAGGATTGACCAAAAGGCATTTTATGAGATTACAGTATATTTCCCTTAAGTATAGTTTCTGAGGAATATGCCATTTGAAGTAATGGAAAACAGTGCCTATTTCCTTTAGAAGTAGTAAGTAGATCAGATTCTTAATACACTTGCTAGCTTACACGCTCACAACTTGTCAAACCAGTTCTTCTCACTTTTAGTGCTGTTAAAGGTAATTTACCTGGGAGAAGTGCAATGCAAAGAAGTGAGTCATTCCTGGAGAAGGCTCCACTGTTCAGATGTGTCATTTTCTAAATGTATTCTGAATACAAAAGAGAGAGAGAAAAAATAAAAACCAAATGTATTTCATTGTCAATAAAACAAAGTGTAAAAGGTACTAGTCATGGTACTGGCCACCTTTTCTATTATTTCATCTTGAAATCAAATATATGTATTATCAGAGGTTGCATGGTATAGAGGAATTATTTTAATTATAATTTACATTGTAATTGGGAACTTGAGAACCTCAGCTTTTTAACAGTGGAAATTTTTTTAAAACCTAAATTTGAGATATAATGCATCAGACAGTAAAAGAAAAGTAGGTTTCATATTTTTTATTATATTGATTTCATTTTTTGATGAAGGCTTATTTTTTGTAGCATCTCAAGATCATTCTAGTCAGTCTAGAACTCTAGAATTAGTCTAGAACTAATTCTCAAGTTTATAGATCAGACATATCTTCTACTCTGTGTCTAATTGAAAAGACTCCTCCATTCACTGTCAGTGTTCTCCTGGACAACATCTGTCTATGTACACTATTTAAAGTATTATAAAAGCCTCAGGGAAGAAACTGACCAATGACTGATATGTATTGGCTGGATAATCCCTTTATATTTCTGTTGACCTACTTACCAAAACAGCATAAAACCAAGATCAGCAATAAAAATTGGTATAGAATCATAGACTCATAGAAAGGTCTG
>KL256799.1:7294-41857 GCA_000699545.1 Podiceps cristatus
TTCAGTTTAATGCTGTCCTGTTCTTTTCCACCCATCAGTGAGTTACTCATTCTTTCTCAGAGTCATCTGTACCAGTTTCAGAATTATTTAGTGGTGGATGCTGAAGGAAATAAGGAGCAGGATAACAGAAAAGCCAAATACTTCAGTAGTCAATGTTAAAATTTTAGAAAAAATTGCATGGAAGAAAGTGTTTTTCCATTTTGGGGTAGATTATTAGATCTTCTTATTTATTTATTTTTAATAAAAAGTTAAAACTTTAAAGTTTTTTAATCATAGTTTTAAGCAGAAAATTGAAGAATGGAAAAGTGGCAAATTTACCACACAGAAACACAAGAGTAAGAAAATAATTCTTAGGTCACTGACGCCACTCCTCTGCTATCCTGTGTTAACAAAGTCATGTTTTTTTTTTTTTTTTGTTTTTTTTTTTTTTTTTTTTTTTTTTTTTTTTTTTTTTTTTTTTTTTTTTTTTTTTTTTTAAAAAAAAGTCTTGCTAAATCCTGCTGGAGTGTATGCATCAATATATGATCAGAAACTGTTTATTTTTTTTAGTTTAGGATGTGACAAATGAGCCAAAATATGGAAATAGACAATTGGTTTGATTTTTCTTTTCCAGCAGCTGAGCAATGCTTTCTGTGGTGTAAAAAATCAGTTAAAAAGACCATTCAACGAATTATAACTATTCATTTAAAATTAAATTTACTTTTTTAAAATTAGAAGTGTTTTTTTTAATACATTCCAGAAAGCACTTTTTACCTTTTCTTCCCACAAAATTTATGACAGTTGCATGCAAAACTGATTAGTAATAAATGGTTATTAAACACTAAGTCACTGAAGTCCCATCCATGCAGCATCATTCTAAGGGCAAAGACATACATCTTATATTACAGAATCCATTATTCTTATAGAGGCTCAGAACATGGACATTAGAGGCAATATTAAAAGACTTACATTTTCATCACAGTAGATTTTAGGAAGGAATTGCTTGAATACTAAATCCATACTAGTGAGTTCATACTTCCCATATTTGCATTACAAAGGAACAGAAATAATCATGGCGACCCAGTTAATCAAGGTGTCATGGAAATGAAAGTGGGAAGGTTTTTTTTCCTTCAGAATCAATGGCTGTAATACCTTAGGTTAAATGGTACCAACTTGGAGCAGAGTGGAAGGGTTAATTTATTTATTTGCATTTTGTACTCCTATTTATACAATCTAACTTAATGTTTACTTTACATGAGAGCAGGTCTTGGCTAACTAGAGTTCATTTTACAGTTATATATAACCTAACGGTTGCTTTTCTGAATAATTGCTTCCCAGCCCTTTTGCTCCTCTCTAAGGGACTACCACAAACTTCTAATTATTAAATCTTAGTTTTATGCTGTTTCGCTAAACAGTCAACATCTTCTGGAATTGCAATTCTAATTTTTTAACCTTTGAATACAGAATGTAAGTATATTTATGTGGAATCTATTACATGTAAATATATATACATTCTATGTCAATATGTTTTCATATGTAATAAGAACATCCTCCTGTCTTATATTCAGTTCATCTGGGAGACAGGAAGTAGGTGCAAGTCCAAATCAAGCATCCACAGAATCCCATTAAATAAGTCTATCCATAGTTTCAGTGACACATTAACTTTTCACTGAATGTGGAGGTACTGAATCTCTGTTCATGTTAAAAGATTTTCATTACGTTGCTGTTGCTTTAGTTTATGACAATGTCACAGGAAATAACTGCAGAAATCTTACTAAAATTCATAAAACCTGTTATCCTATCAGGTCACAGGACCACAGCGTGGCTGAGGTTGGCCAGTGCCCGTGGAGATCGCCCAGTCCCACCCTTGCTCAGAGTAGAGTCGGCCACAGCAAGGTTGCACAAGGGCATGTCCAGGCAAGTTTAAAATTGTTCAAGGACAGAGATGTCACAACTTCTCTGGGCAACCTGTGCCAGCACAATAAAGAAATAATTACGCAGAATTTCATGTGTTTCAGTTTGTGCCTGTTGCCTTTTTTCTTGCCAGTGGGCACCACAGAGAAGACTCTGGCTTCATCGTCATCAGGTTTTTTTTTTATATAAATGGCTAAGATCCTTCTAAGCCTTCTCTTCTCCAGGCTAGACACTCCTTGTTCTGTCCAAATCTTGTGTAAGGAAACTATTTTCACTTTTTTTTTTTTTTTGTTTGTTTGTTTGTTTTGTTTGTTTGTTTGTTTGTTTTTTTGTAAACGAAAGCTGCTTCTACTGTAACTCATCTCAATGTTGCTTGTTTCATTTGCCTACTAATAGCTTATTTACTCTCAAATGTTTCCAGGTATTTCAATTAAGTTAATTATCTAAGTTCTGTCTACTTTTAAAGAAAGACAGCATATTTGCCTTTTCTTAGTCCTCTCATGCAGTCCCTAGGAGATCTCAGAGTAATTCTCTAGTGATTCTATCAGTTTAATAGACCATTTTCAGTCTTCTAAGGTTAAACTTATCTTCTTGAAGTTATTTCAAAGAATCTGAGTGTTTTAAATATTCTCTTATCTGGACCTTTCCTCTTACTGATTGAGATCTCTTTTTTTTTTTTTCTTTACCTACACTGATTAATGGGAAGAACAGGACTAACAATAAATATGTATTTTTAATTACTTGTGAGTTCTGTTATTTTGGAATATGGGATTAGTAGAGCCATGTTCTGCCAAAGCTAAATACTTAATGAAAATGGAATGCATTAGTAGTAACAATTACTCCTACTGATAGTACTCTCTGATGTATTTTTTTCTACTTCTCCTTAGAAGGAAAAGAAAGGACAAGAGCACTTGGGCAGTACAGAAATGTTCAAGGCACTAATTGAAACCAATTCATCTCTGGATGCTCTGCTGGTGGGATGATTTAGTATAGTTATGCTTAGTTGCATTCTGTTGTTCTTTTCTGTAATGAATTTTAAATGGACCTGATTAAGCTAAAGGGGAAGTAGGAAAAAATTTTTCAAACCAGAAAAGCGAAAAACACATGAAAAAAAATCCAAATGGACAAAAGTTCCCTTCGAACCCAAACTCCTCTATGATTCTATGATACGTCAATTTCAAGTTCTTTGTGATGAGTTGCTTGATAGGAATGGACTCTAAGCATATCTCCAAAAGAAGAATTCACTAGGACTGGAAACTGCCTTCTTTGTTCATGGCAATAGATCACAAAGCTAGAGACGAGAGGCTTTGCTGAATGGCAGGAACAGATAGGAGGGATTCTCTATATTGTCAGAAGACTTTGACCCAGTAGCACAGAAAGGTATACCAAAGATTTATTTTTAACAATTTGATAGGAATGCAAATACATAATATAAAAGGAGTTAATAACTTTCAGAGGTGATTTCTCTTCTGTTTCTTATCAACTGAGTCTTTATTTGACAAAGGCTCTGTACGCAAGAAAGTTGAATGAGTTATCTTAGAACAGGCTGGTAAAATAGGCTTCAGAAACCACAATTTAATTTCTGAATTACATTACTCTAAAATGTAGAGCAAACAGTAACAACACTTGGACATGTTCCAGGTTTGTGATACCAGTCTTCTAAGGACTCTTCCTTGTTTTGCTCCTGATGAAGATACAAGTTCTTTCCATCCTGCAGAGAGAGGAAAAAATGCATAATGAAACCCTTTCTTTATTTATTGTAAGAATACAATCCAACCCTTTCTTCATAAAATAGAATATTTCAGATTTGATAAGTGTTACTTCTCAGACAGCTCATCATAGAGATACTCTCAGAAATGCAATGAGCAGTATGACTAACAACCAGCAAACACTCTCCATCCTTTTACCTTCTCCCACTGAACAGAAATGTGAGTGCAGGGTTATCATGTATAGATCTACCTTTTATTTAGAATGTAGCATGACAAGATTTTTGATTGGCTTTACTTTCCAAAGCAAACTCATTTTGTAGCCTGGAAACCTTCTTACCCTGACTTGTCATTCCTTCTTGCACCAGCCCATGGAGTTCAGTTTCCTCCTTCTCTGTTCAAGTGCCTCAAAGTACAAAATACATTATCTGAGGACTTGGTCATTCCAAAAAATTGTATCAAGGCAGATAGGTAAATATAAACAAAAGGACAACAATCCCCATGCCACAACAAATTATATAGGAATAGAAAATTTGTCAATCCACAAAGTGAAACTTTTCATACAATATTTCCTTTTCTCTTTTTTTCTTTTAAAAACCCATTGGTTTATTTGGTGAGGTGCATTTTAAAAAACCTTAAATTTTCCCCTGTTTTTTGAATGCAATTTGCAATGTTTTATGGGACAAACTTAACTATTTCTGTCCCATCTCAAATGTCACCTATGTACTGTATTGCACTGTCTTAAAGATTAAGCATGTTTTTGTCATCGGGATCTCAGAGCTTTTCCATCAATTGTATACTGTGTTATAATTGTAACTATTGCAATTTACAAGTTTTCTTTGTCATAATATGATTTACCAATATGGATAGACAGGAAGCTTAAATGCAATCTTACATCTGAGGACTTCAGACTGTGCAGACATGTAACAAAGTCTCAGTTATACTTTTTGCATGCATGTGAGTAATTGAAGTCATCTCACAGTGACATCACAGTGGCACAGGAGTATTGAAGCATACAAACTGAAGGTCAAATGAGGATGGAAAGAGTAGATTATAATAAGCAATTCATTTGAAAACAAGATGAATGTTATAAATCATTCTTCTTTGCTATAAGACTGCTCACATACAATGAATTATACAAAGTAATTAATCCAAAAATGGTTCAAAATAACTACTTGTCATGGTCTTATATTCCTAAATTGTAGAAGTCATTGATGAAGTATGCTGTGTGTTTTCTTTTGAGTCTTAATTCTGACTTTAGATCGCCTTTATCAGTTGCTCATCAGAATAGTTTTAATCCATAGAATGAGGCACTGAAGAGAGTAAGATAGGGTAGCTCAAGATAAAGATACAAAATCATAAACCCAAATCTCTTAGGAAATGATTTCTCACCTTTGATCGAAAGACTCAAGAAGAAATAAAATGTAAGTGCAAACCATATTCCTAATGCTGAAATGGTTTATCATGTTATACTTCTAACTTGCTTTCAAGGACATCAGAGTCAGACGTGGTGATTTCTGTGTTAGTGAACATTTGGTTTAGCAGTGTCACAGCTCATCTGAGCAAAGAATAAGCTGGAAAGAATTGCAGAATACTAAAGCATGAATTTTATTGTCAGAAACCTATTATTTCTATTTTTGAAACCTATGTTTCTCTCAGTTTTTTACTTCTGTCATCTCTAGGCAGTCCCAGATTGTTCACACATAGCTGTGGATTTGTTGCTGGTGTAGCAACAAAATGCAGAGAATTCCTAGTAAGAGACTGACCTGTTATTCTGTTCTTTGAGTCACAGCAGGTTCTGCACCACATTCAGTGCTGAAATTCAAGGCAACAGTGTTTGATCAAATAATTGTTTAATCCTTTTATGTGTCAGGTATTGGCTACTATCTTGGGACTACAGATAGTTAAAGAGCATATATATAGGTCATGCAGCTGTGGCAGTCAACGAACTAGAAAGTTTAGTATGGAATAACAGTTTAGTCCTAAAAGTGCTGATCAGGTAGTTGTGTGTGTGTGGCTGGCTGTCTGAGAACGTTTCGTCCCCTGGATTTGCAGGGTTTTGATTAAGTATTTAGCTGGTAGATTAAAAGTAAATAAGTAAGTAAATAAATAAATATAAAATAGTTATTTTGAGGCAGTTGTGATTAGGGTTCTCAGTGAGAAAATTAGGGATTTCATTAGATTTCATTAATCTTAAAATCTGGAGTCTGGGATCCACTTTAAGACTGATTAACCATCCTATCTGTTAGGATGTAGAAGTGCCTTTTGAAGGGAGACATGAAGTTCTTTTAAAACAGCAAACTTAACTTGCCTAGGGACAGACTCTGGAGCATCTTTCCATCAGATATTATGAAGCTAGAGTTTAGTAAACTACATAATAACAATATTTGAACGCTGATCCCAAAGTAATCTTAAAACATATCTTGAGGAAATTTAGACTACTGGCTTTCTCAGTAGAGAAAAATGGCAGTGACCTTTGGAGAACATCACTGAAGCTAGTGAAAGCCTATGGCTGGCATTAGAGTTTATTAAAGTGGAAGCTGTGACCTGATAGCAACGATGCCTTGGGGGAGTAGATTACAGAAACCAATTCTTCATCAGAAAAAGATGAATGTTACTGAAGCTCATTTGAAACCAAGGGTTATGGTTTACCTTTAGTGATCAGAATTTTTTTACACTAAAAATAAACTTTTAAGAAGTAGACCTCAGAAGTTAGTACACTGGTGGTTCAGTTCTCCCCTGTCCAAATTAAGAACATCATTTGATTTTAATTTTGTCTAGGAATATGGTAAGGATTATGACTTAGATAAACTGAAGCTATGGAAGTCGAGTGAGACCATACTGGTATACAACTCCAAGTTAAATTAAGGACCATGATTACTGGATTTTAAAGATACAATGAGGAACAGAATTCTCTAGGGTGTTACTGAGTTCACCCTAAACCAAGAATTAAGATTAGGACTTTATAAACCAGAATCTATAAAAAACCAGGAACAATGAACTTTAAACAAGGCCAAAAATGAGTTCAGAATAGTAGAGGTTTAGTATTTCAATGAAAATTCAGCAGTGCCACTAAACACAGTTTAAGATTGAATAAACTAGAAGCTGTGGCTCTGCAATAAGGTCATAGAAAAAGAAATAACAAAAAAAAAAAATATATTGGGACATTTGGCATTGGGCATCTCAGTAATAAAGTGATAAAATTCCTTGGACTGACAGTGAATGCTGAGTAGTGAAATAAAACCAGAAGAAAGTGTGGGAAAACCAGTTTTAGATTTCTCACTGAAAAGAAGTATTTAAATATGTCTAGTCTTGTGGAAATCTAGGGTTAGGGTTCAGTTAGGGTTTAAGTTGATTAAATTAGAAAATCTAGACATGAGAGTAAGGTCTTTGAAAATGTTACCCTAGAGAAAATAGGATTTTAGTCGTTAGGGTTCTTAGTGACAAAAAAGGGAAAATGGTATAAGGTATTTCTGGAAGCCCAGATTTAGTGAAAGACTGAAAGTTTGCAGCTAAGAGAGGAGTTTAGACTAATAAGGCTGCAGGGGGACCTCATTGCAGCCTTCCAGTACCTGAAGGGAGCGTACAAACAGGAGGGGAATCAACTTTTTAAAAGGGTAGATAGTGACAGGACAAGGGGGAATGGATTGAAGCTGAAGGAGGGAAGATTTAAATTAGATATTCGGGGGAAGTTTTTTACAGAGAGGGTGGTGAGGTGCTGGAACAGGCTGCCCAGAGAGGTGGTGGATGCCCCATGCCTGGAGGTGTTCATGGCCAGGTTGGATGGGGCCCTGGGCCACCTTGTGTAGATCCAGGCCTGGAGGTTGGTGTCCCTGGCTGTGGCAGGGGTATGATTCTATGATTCTATGATTCTATGATTCTATGATTCTATGATTCTATGATTCTATGATTCTATGATTCTATGATAATACCACAAGAAGAAGTGGAATTCCTGGAGCAACAAAAACATGCCCACAGAAGGCTGACCCTAGAAAAAAAATAGGACAAGATTAGGAGTGGCATTAGAAGTATATCCCAGAAGAAGTGTAGAAAGTTGTCATGAGATTTCTCAAGAATAAAATGAGAAATGGCAATCTGAGGAACACTATGTGCTGAACCAAGGGTAAAGTATGAACCAAGGGTGAAGACTAGGCAAAGATTTGGATTACTGAACACTAAATAATTGAGATAAGAAAGAGCTTGCAATTAAGTGTAATGTGGTGTGAATGAGAAGTTTAGCAATCCTGTGAATATACTGAAGGAAAACTTCAGGATAGGACATTTGGTTTTTCAGTGGGAAACTGTTGGAAGATTCAAAGCAGATCAGCACTAAGGTAGACAGAATAATATTCTTAGGACAATGCCCAAAACATTTTTAGGAGAATCAATACTTCACAAACAAGGTCTCTCTGAAGGTCTTGCACCTAGAAATAAGGTTCAAGAAATCGAGGACATACCAGTAGTGGAACAGAATCAAGGATCTCTTGATAAACCCTGCCTCATACAAATCTAGTCCCAGTGGGATCCTAAGAGAACTGGTTGATGTCATTATGAGGCTGCTCTTGGCCATCTTTGAAAAGCTGACGAAATCCATTATGACTGGAGAAAGGGAGGGATAATACAGGGAACTGCAGGCTGAACAATCTTACTCTTGTGCCTGGGAAAATTATAGAACAAGTCCTCTTGGAAACCATTTCTGGATGCAAGAAACAAAAGTATGTGACTGGAAACAGCCAGCATGAATTTGCCAGGAATAAGTCGTGTATGTGGATGAGAAAGGATCAGTTTTCTACCTTGTAGGATGTCTTTATTGTTTCCTTGACTTTAGTAATTGTTTTGACCCAGTCTCCTGTAGAATCCTTGTAATCAAGGTAGCATGTTACGATCTAGGGGCTGGCCTACCATCTAGGTGAAAAACTGGCTGAATGGTCATGATTGAAGTATAGTGGTTAATGAGTCATACTCTATGTGGAGCCTTGTTAAAAGCAGAGCTCTTCAGGTGTCTATCCTGGAACCTGTTCTGTTTAGCATTTTTATCAATGGCCTAGATGGCAAGGTGAAATACACCTTCACCAAGCTTTGAACAACAGAGGGATAGGGTGCATACTGTCAAGAGCAGAGCTGCACAAGTGGGAGGACTAGAGTGACAGGAGTCTCATGAAATTCAGCATGGTTAAATGCAGAGTCCTGCATCACATCTGTCTGCCATGACCACAGCTCTGCAGAAAAGGTCCTGTGGGTCCCAGAATAATTTTCATAGAATCATTTTCATTGCAGATGGAAAAGGCATTTTAAGATCATCAAGTTCAACCAGAAATGTAATGCTGCCAAGTCCACCACTAAACCACAACCCTAAGTGCCACATCTACATGTCCTGATAGGAAGTCAGCTGAACTGAGCCTGCAGTGAACCCTGGCAGTGATGAAGGCAAACAGAACCCTGGCCTATAGTCAATGTGCAGCAAAACCCTACAGAAGCCTAACTCACAGTCTCCTTTAGAGCCTTAATGGCTAATAAAAGGAATATATTCAGTACATCAAGAAAAGTGATTATGCCCCTTCAGTGGGCATTTGTGTTATAGTACATCTGGAATATGATGTGCAATCAAGCAGAAGCTGCCAAAATGGTGGGAACTGCAACTCATGCCCTCCGGGGAGAGGCTGTGCGACTAGGGCTAGTTTATCTAGGAGAAATGATGACTTCAGTGGCACCTAACAGCAACCCTGTCACTGATGGGAGGGAATCAAAGAGATGCAGCTAGGTTCTTCACAGTGGTGCATGGAAGGAGGGTAAAAGGCAGTGGGCAGAAGCTGAAACATGAGACTCTTAGAATGGAGATAAGGAAAAAACACTCACGATAAGGACAGTTAAACAGCGGAATAGACAGCCCAGAGAGACTGAAATCTCATCCTTGGAGGTTTCCAGACCTGACCAGATAAAGCTCTGAGCAACCTGGCCTGAATGCGTTGTTGACCCTGCTTTGAGTGGGAGGCTGGACAGAGACCTCCCATGGTCTACTCCATGTGGTTCTAGGTCTTTCAAAAAGTGTCAGTGAGTGCCATCTGAGGCTTTTGTTACATTTTAGCAAATGAGAAACTACTGAGAGAGACAAATGCAGCATTTGAAAATAGATTTCAAATTAGGTTTAAAATGGTAGTGATTAAATTTCCGTCTTGGCATGTAATTCATATGATTGAACTTTGTGTAAGCCTAGGTTAAGGACTGCTAAATGAGAAGCTCTGGAGCGACAGTAAGTGTGTCATTGGTCATTAGGTTTCTCAGTGAAAAAATTAAGACTGTCACTGCCCTAAGTATATTGATCTAATCAAGCCTTTGCCTAGTGCTAGATTTTGGAGATGTGCATTCTACAGTGTGACAGTATGAGTACAATTAAAATGCATACCACAAAATAAATTTAGAACAGGAATTGTTAGGTTTCTCAGTGTGAAAATTAGAAGTGATGTTCCACATAATACCAATGAATCTGGTTTAATCTTGGGGTTACAGCTAGGGTTTAGTAGTCTCTCTAGTGTCTGTAAAAATGACAGTTTAAACTAGACCCCAAAAGGAAGCATAGCTCAATAGCTGATAGTATTTTCATGGCTGAAGCAGGGAATGCTATTCCCTGTTACTACTATGCATTGTGTAGTCATGGTTCACTTTCACGTAATAGAAGTTGTGACTGTCACTGAATCAACTCAGTTCAGTTGTCTAAACAAAGGTGTCTGTCTTCGCCTGCAATACTTTATGTTTCACTTCTTGGCCTCCAGCTGTGTATCCAGAAGGACACACCTTTTCTCTTAAATCTGGGTTGTAGGGTACATCTGCCAGTCAACAGTAGTTGTGATCATAAGGTTAGAGCTGGTTTTGCATTTAGGGCTAAATAAAATAGACTGTGTGGAACAACACTAAGAGTGCTATTGGCCTCATTACTAAAGGTATTAAGAATGTTAGCCATTAAGGCTGTAAAGGAGACTGTGAGTTGGGATTCTGTAGGGTTTTGCTGCACATTGTCTAGTCTGGTACTAAAATTTCTTGAATTAGAAGATAATGGGTTCTAAGAGTTCCGCTAACAATCAAATTCCAAAGCAGGCTTAGAACAGCAGGGATTCATTTTCAGGCTTGGCTGTTGTACAACCCAGGAGTGTACTCAAGATAAGGATAGAGTCTGTGTTAGGGTTAAGAAAAAACTATCATCACACTGAATTATAGTAATTTTGGAGCTTGCTGCCACAGTAACTTGATAAATCATGATGGTTTATTTCCCTGTGGATATTTCTGGTCCTGTGCTGGTACCACTATTTGTTCAGAGATGTAGGACATATAGAGGTCTGGACTGAAAATTATGGTTTACATTGGTAGAGGCTAGAGATGGAGTCTCCTTTTGTTTTTCACTCCAGATTTGCCTATATTTCCCCCCTTCTCTCATCACTCCTTTTCCTGCTGGTAGCTGAATCACACGAGGCTATGTGCAGAGAAGGAGAAAAAGGTATGGTTCTATCATCAAGGAGGTGGTAATTCTCTGGAGAGAAATGGGATGTCTAAATTTGACTTAAACATATGGAGGGTGTTCTACAACAGCTTTGAGCCTAGGGATGGGAATAGGATTGTGTTTAGTCCAGTAGTTATCAATAAGTAGGTTTATTACTAGATCTAACAAAGGCCATAGAGATCAATCGAGTCTCGTATCACATATGTAAATTAGTACAGATGTAGAGACAAAAAGGAATATATTGGCATGGCAAGGATTTTGGTGAGATGGAGCAGGGCTGAGATACCCAGCCATCTAGTGCTAGAGCTGTTAGGAGGCTTAGGACTCAGGTTAGCAGGTGACAATGAGCTAGCAATACTGCCAATCAAGAAAGGACAAGTGGACTCAGATTAGAGTTGAACTTGACCAGTCTTGTGCTGCTATAGTCAGATCTGTGATTAGATCTCCCACTGAGGCTGGGGTTAAGACATGAGTTTAGTCTAGCAGTAGTCAGTGAACCTCATTTATTGTCTCATCCAGCTTCTCTTCCTGAGTTAGGGTTGGAGCTGTATTCAGTATTGGTCTCCTGGATAAACTCAGGGGCTGCCTAGTATTATTGAGCTTAACTTGATGGCAGAACTGGTGTAAGTAAAATTCAGTGCACTATGTTTACTAACAGGTCTGGCAGAGGAAGCAGGGACTGTGCAAAGGTCAGAACTAAGAATTCGAGGAACAAAGGTAGGTTTATTCCTGTGTACTCAAATGTCAGTTAAACTAGACAGAGTTCCATTTTTTACATGCTATATAATTAAGATTTATATCAATATATAAATTGTCAGTCAATATTACTGGACTAGACGGGGCTGATGATCTGGGTTTGGGAGATGATAGGTTTACTGGCAAATGCTAGGCTTCACTGTGGTGTGGCATGCCTGGTTCAACTTGTATGTCTTTATATACTAAGCTCTTAGGTATAAGGGGAAGATGTTGCCGTCATGTGCAGTGCATTTTTATTTTTTTTGGTGAAAAAGTGTAGCAAGGATGAGAAGGAAAGGAACAGGCTTGTGTTACTGCTCATCATCCCAGGAATGCATCTGCATAGTGGTAGTCCAGGAATTAGTTGCTGTATGCAAGACAGGAACATCTGTTGGTGTTTTCCTTGATGGCTGATTCTACTGATCACCTTCACTGAGGAAAAGTGCTAGAAAGCATGATTATCTTTCTAATCCCAATCAGATTGCCTGATCATCGTTTTAGTGCAATATGCGTAACAATTTTCCAGTCTCTGTCAGAGGAGAAATTTCACTCACCTGCTTTTAATGATGTGACAAGACACTCCCACCAGTGGCAAAGGTTTAGAACACACTAAAAGCATGTCCATCAAGGAGCTAATAAAAAGCGCACAGCTGCTTTGGTAGGAAGAACTGGAGTGCAGGAAGAAGAAACATGGTTGCCCAAAATGGTCTTCAGGAACATCCTAAATGCACAATTAATTAAAGATGTCTCTGTTCAACTCCTAACTGCAAATCTTCAGTAAGAGAGCATTGGGATGAGGCAATGCTAGAACTTTTTCAACAGGAGTTGTGTGTTCTTTGGCAGGTAAAGTTGCCATAGTGAAGAAACAACACAGCAGCAATAAACCAAAGTACTGTCTAAGTGGCACTGCAAATTATACTGTAAAAAACCTTTGTCTGCTCATACACTCTTCTATGCACTCTGCTAAGCTATAACCTTAGTATCACATTGCTATCCTCAGATATCTTCAGAACTACCGAAATGAAAGATAGACCATATTTTCATTTGATATATGCCAGTTAAAGATCTGTCCCTTAAATAAAAATAATTCAGGAAAAAAATGAGAAAGAAAAAATAATCTCTGTGAGACTTTATGTAAATTTATGTAAGACTAACTCCAAAAGGGTTCGTTATAATTAAGATCACCTCTTTTATAAGCAAAATGAATATACAACACCTTTCAGTATTTTGAGGGAATACTACCTTCAGATTTACTCAATGTGACTGAAAAAGAAACCAGCCATGAGATACTGTTAGTATAAAAAATCCAACTATTTTCAGCAGTAATTCAAAACTGCTGTCATGAAATTGGAAAGGGATGCAGGAAAACAAATTAGCCAAATAACAACAGGACAAGAAAAGATTAGCATGGACACCTTGTTGGTGGAATAGGTGTTTAGCTCCAGTAGTTTTGATGTCTTTCTTGTGTTCAGAACAGTCCCTGAGTTAGCAAACTAAAATACAGCATATAGTATAAAAAAATACATACCAGACAGTTTTCTCCTACCCCTGCAGAGAATTAAAATCTGTAGTTACAGATTTCCAATGCTGATAACGAAAACAAAGGCAAAAAAAACCCCAATCTTTGGAGGCCTGATTATGATTAGTGGAGTCAAATGATAAAGTATGTATACATTTTTTAAGATTGCTTAAGAGAGGAGATAAGCAGAGAGATACTGGAACTTCTCAGTGAACAAAAAATCACAAATTCTCAGTAGAAATATTTAGATCACTAAATGAAAACAAAACTACCCCTTCAGACTCTAGGACTTCGCTTGGATCTTTGGTAGTATAGCACATTAGCAATAAGTCAAACTTTTTCTGGAAATAATAAATTCACCATATGTTACTGATACTCTTTTTTCTTTTATAATTTAAACAAGGGCTTGCTGATTTCACTGATGCAGCAAAAAAATTAGGCTGTACTAAGGATAACATACTTTATGTGATTGTACTGGTAGCAGAGCAAAAACATTCTGCAGAAGCTTGGAGTTATGGCGCTATTTGTATTTCAGAGATACGCCTGAAATTAAAAGAATAGCAGCTAGTATATTTGCGCAATTCGGTCTTGCGCATTTGGTGGATTCCAGAGGATGAGACCACATTGCTTTCTTTGGCTAAGAGAATGGGTAAGCAAAATACGCACTTTCTTAAGACCTATAGCAGAATAATTAAAATAATTAAAAATAACTTCAGAGACTTCCATTTTCTTGGTGGAACAGCTGTCTTTAATAGTTTTGTCATGAAATAATTTTAAAGATAAAATTCTAGTCCATTCTCCAGCTCAAGGGAGACCAGTGAGATGTTTTCTATACCTTGGATATTTTCATCCAGTGAATCTAGAAGATATATAATGATGGAGATCCTACAACAATCACTTGCAGTGTCTTCCAGCACTATGTTATTTTTACTGTAAAAAAGCTTTCCCTATCTGCCTAGAGTTATTGTTGATTTTCACTGCTTGGATGAAAAACATAGTAGCTCTTCTTTATTCTTTCTTCACTTTGTTTCATAACTTCATAACTTTCATAATGGCTGAATATAATTATTTATAAACATATAAATAATGTATATATGCATGCATCTGTGTGTGAAAATATATAGGTATTATTTTATCTGTCTGTTTATCTACCTATCTATCTATCTATCTATCCATCCATGGGTAGTTTTACATATTTTATTTTTTTTTTATTTGAAACAGAGCACCCTGAACTGCTCACAACAGTCTAACTGAGACCCTATAACTGCTTAGGGTTATTTGACATCTGTTATGAGTTTAATATGCACAGTTTATGCACCCTAGGATGTTGTTAGAAAGGAAAAGGACCTCCTAAATGTCATTTGAGTGCTATCTGTAAAGTTACCACAAAATTTCTTCCAGTTGGCAATAAACACTTGAAGTTCTATTGCAGTTGTTCACAATGACCACAGCTATTTTGGCAACAGTCGTCCCTGAACCAGCACTATGGTTTAAGAAAGAATCACTTAAAGAAAGAAACTTATGCTAATTAAAAAAACTCAGATTTGCAGTCTTGAGGAATAGAATTGTATTATAAGCATAGAATGAGCTTACCATGGGCAAGCTTCCACATATTATTGATTGAAAGTACCTACCTTATTAAGGTATGTGTGCATCAGTGCCAAATGTTCTTTGACCTGTGTTCACTAAAAGAGAGCTGTGATCTGTAATTCATTTCACCAAGCACTGTCTAACTCAGTACAAAAACTTTGTGTGAGTGTGTGTGTATGTGCGCGCAAGCGTATTGTATGTAAGACAGATCATGTGTTCAGTTTAGGCACCTTCAAATGTTACAGGAGTGGAAGTTCTTCAGTTGGAAAAATTTAAGAGCTCAGGTTTTGCTTTGGGGAAGATGCAGAGCAAGACAAAGAAAAGACAAATGTTATACCCCATTTATTTTCATTAGAGTAAGATCAGGGAAAGTAGAAATAGATGAAAAGCTGCTTACAAAGATTGATGAGACTATTCTAGCAGTAAAAATGCCCTACATGCAGTTAAAGTGTAGTAAGCAACTGGTTTTTTTTAGGAGGCATTGTTTCTGGTCAAAAAAGGATGAAATTTTCCAAAATTTTTGGATTACAGTTCAGTGAAAACAATAGCTCAAACTGGCTGCCGTGACTTCAGGAAGTTTGGGCAAATGGCCACTATGCATATGAAGAGGGCCCGTATAACTGCTTTCCCTGTAACTTACAAGGTCAGTGTTATGTCGTTCACTGAGGGCACATGACCACTGCGTTGTCTTCAGGGCACGTTGGATGGGTGGCACAGGAGGGACAGGCTTCCTCTGCACTGTCTCAGCAAGGCCAGCGCATCCAGGATGTGCCAGACATACCTCACTGTGAAGGTTACATGTGCCCGTGCACTGCATCTTTATACGGACGGGTGCAGCACATCCAGGCTAATCACATCCACTGTATGTGCTCTGCACAATACTTTCTTGTTTTCATCTGGCATTTCCTCGGTGGAAATTTCAGACACCTTTGCAGGACAGGCTCATCTGTGAGAAAGAGAGGGGAAAAAAAACCCTCAAGAGGTGCTCCAGCACATCTTACAAAAGACAGAGTTAATTGCTATGGGGGTTAGGGCAGCAGAGAAATGATGAGTTCGCTAACAAGGCCCTGGCCTGAGTCCTGGCATCACTGTCCTGAGACAAGAATGAGGTGCTCTTAGAAACACATGCATAACAGTCTTGGGAAAGGGGGACAGCCTTATTAATTTAGGGGCATAAAGTATAGAAATCTGAAGATTTTTGAACCCAAATAGTAGTTCCAGGTTTCCTGATCTTCTATGTTGGATTGATATTCCCTGAATTTTAACACTGCCTGATTCATGTTGAACTTTGAACTGATATCCTAGATGAAAACCTTTTAGAGGTAATTGTAAGGGGTTTTAGTCATCCAACCCTTCATGGAAGGCTTTAATAAAAAAATGTCACATGCTAGTATTTGTAGTCAAACTATGAAGTATGCATCTTTCTGATGCAAGACATAAGGTGATCATAGTCTCCATGTACGAAATATGTACATCATTCTTTTCTAGTGTGATCTTTAAGTCTCTGATGACAGCATTTCATAAAGTATTGTATTTTTCATAAAGTATAAGATATTATTTCTGTGTTAAGGCTTACCCCTATTGAGAATTTTCTTTTAACTCCCACTGTAATTAAAAACATTCGAATTGTGTACACTATATTTAAACTCCTCTAGTTAACTCATATAGTGCAATGAAAGAATGTGGACTGCCTCTGAGTGTTTTATTATGGAGCTAATAATGTAGCTGGATTCTGATAGTAACTGTAAAAATGAAAGGTGCACATTCAACACATATCAATGTCTATGCTGAATTAGAATTTGGCTGAAAGATGTAGAACGATTTAAAATCTTCTAATTAAAATAATACGAAGAACAGAAGTTCTCTAAATACTGCTATCTTAAGCATGTAGTAATATATGATTATAATGTATTAGCTGCTGGTGACAATTTAGTGAGCTTTATTTTATTGAAATCAGTTTCAAACCCCCCTTAAATTCTCATTTTTCTTAACTATTTCTGTTAGCTAATGGGGACCTAGTGTATACTTAAGGTGACATAAATTTAGCATCAAGGATGAAACCCAGTTTTCCTCAGTAGTTTTGTACAAATGACAGGAAAATTCAGACTTCATTTTCTGAACCTCCAGCCTAAACAGAGGTTCTCGTTTGTGACAGCCTGGTTCAGGTTAACCTGGATTATTTTGCATAGGAGCAGAATATGATCATTCAAATGTATGTTACAGTGATTTAGGTGAAGGGAGGAAAGATCCAGCTAAAGGATAGACTCAATTTGAAATCATTATAGCTTTTTCTGAAGTGATCATATGATGCTCTAAGTACTGAGTTTTATTTTTGTCGTTCCTTTCTTCTTGAAAAGCCCAGAGGCTTTTAAAAGCATAAAGGGCTTAAGTGTATGTACTATAGTACATACGATCACTATGGTGCATGGCAATCTCTTTAGTGTTCTATAAAATACAGCATCTGTTTCATGGTACAGTATTTCTTCAAAAGCATTTTGCCAAGGAGCTGTTTGTAATGCAAGCTGTAAGTGTCTTATAAAAAGTAGGAATACTACTTGAGCCCCATATAGTCATACCTTAGTTATTAATGAAGCATTTACATATATGTAAGTATATATAGTCACAGGGGTATGACCAGCATCACCTCTGCAAGAGCAGGCAGAAATTTCTCAGATGTTTTCAGCATCTTTAACAAGGTGCTTGGGAAACAAGATATCTGGATTCTGTGTGAACTTCAATTTGAGAAAACGGTGCCTTACAAAACTCACTTTCCTGATAAAGCCTATGGATTATGCTAAGCAAGTGATATTGCTATCCTGATGTTGGAGCGGTGACATTGTAGAGAGGAACAAGAAAGTAGGATTCAGGGAATGATAAACCTGTGATACAACCTAAGTCACGAGTCCTGGCATGGCTTTTACACTCCTGGGTAAACCCCGATGGTAGGGCTGTGGACTGCTTCCCAGCCCGCACCCTGGAACGCCTGTTTTACCTATCCATCAATGAGAACAGCTGTGCAGCCCTACACTCAAGAGTGAACATCAGGTTATTTTTATCTTTTCTGTTTCAACAGACATCCAATCTGTCCTCAGGAACCAGAAACTCAAAGTGAGCTGAACTGCCCCCAGGTATGTGCATCACTTAGGAAAGAGGAGAGGCTGAGCTGCCCAAAGTGAAGCTCTGCATTGCCTTATCTGATTCCCAGGGCAGGCTCCTGACTGCAGCCCAACACCGGCATGCAGGAGAAGATCTGTTTTGCCTCTGGAAAGCTGTTGTGTGGGGAGGAAGGATGGAGCTGCTGGGGTCCAGCCTCAGATTTGGCTGCAGTGCAGTGCCTTGTTCAGATAATGTGTGCCTGAAGGGGTACATCAGCAGAGCCCACGGGAGCCTGGATTTGGACCAAGCCTTCAGGGTATGCCTGTTCCCCGCAGCCAAGTGAGGAGATGGAGATGTAGCAATGAAGGTTGTTTTCCGGTTGCGTTTAACAGTGACTGGATAAAATGCCTTACGAGGGGCCAACACTGTCTTCCCTCTGCAAAATGTAGAGCTATTATTTAATACCAGCACTTTTCAGATAGGTCTCAGTTCTGCATTTAGTGTTACATAACATAGAGAGTATCATTTAATAACCACTGGAGATAGAGTAAGATAAGAATCTGAGCAGTACTGTTGTTTAAGCCAATTTAGTTTTTGTTAGAGTAAATAGGATTTGTCACATCTGAAAACACTGAAAGTGAGAGGCTGAGATGAATAAAAATGTTCCATAGGCAAATAGTGTGAGGTAGCATCTTGAGAACAGAACAGAAACATACAACTGTAGATACACACAATACCCTGAGCTGGAAGTGACCCATGAGGGTCATCAATTCCAACTCCTGGCTCCACACAGGGCAAGCTAAAAGATAAACCATATATTGTACAAACACTTCTTGAACACCAACAGGCTTGGTGCCATGACCACTTCCCTGGAGAGCTTGTTCCAGTGCTTGACTACCCTCTCAGCAAATAATTTTTCCCTAATATCTGATCTGAACTTTCCCTGACACCGCTTTAAGCTATTCCCTATCTTCCTATCACCAGACACCAGAGAAAAGAGACCAGAACCTCCCTCTCTGCTTCCCTTCATGAGGTAGCTGTAGACAGCAATGAGATCACCCCTCAGCCTCCTCTAAGCTGAACAAATCTAGTGTCCTCAGCTGCTCCTCATGTTATGCCCTCTAGTCCTTTCACCATCTTTATTGCCCTCTGTTGAGCATTCTCATATTTCTGTATGCTTCTTGTATTGTAGAGCCCAAAATTGTACACAGTACTCGCGATGAGGCCTCACCAATGCTGAGTATAATGGGATAATCACTTCGTTTGACTGGTTAGCTATATTGTACTTAATGCACACCAGGATTCAGTTGGCCCTTTTGTCTGCCAGGACATACTGTTGACTCATACTGAGCTTACCTCTAACCAAAACTCCCAGAGCCCTTCTCCAGGGCTGCACTGCAGCCTCTCATCCCTTAACCTATATGGCATCTAGGATTACACCGCCCCAGGTACAGAATTTAGAATTTGTCCTTGTTACATTTCATACAATTGGGGATTGCCTGGCACTCTAATCTTTCAAGATCTCTCTGTAAGACCTCTCTGCCCTCAAGGTCAGCTCCTCCTAATTTAATATCATCAGCAAACTTACTTATTATTCACTCAATACCCATATCCAGATCATCGGTGAAAACATTGAAGAGAACTGACTCTAAAATTGAGCCCTGGGGAACACACTAGTGCCTAGTAGCCAGCCAGATATTACCACATTTCTAACAACTCCTTAAGCCAGACCCTTCAGCTGGTCAAGACAATAGCCTGCTTAGGGTTGGAAGGGACACCTGAAGTTCTTCTAGCCTTGTTTGTGCTCAAGTCAAATCTAATTTAAGGCATGTTCAGGTTGCTCAGGACCTTACCCTGCTGAATATCTCTGAGGAGATTCTGCAGTCCTTTTGGACACTTTTTGCAGGTCATTTGTAGTTACCTTATGTAACTTGAGATAGCTTACATTATTCATTAAGATAATAAAAGATGGGTATGGCATCCCAGCTGTGTTTATTGCCCTTTATTTTCTATTCATAGAGTTTCTCACCTGCAGGTACTCATAATCTTCTTGAAAGTTACATGTGGAACTTAGATGTGTTATGTAAAATTTTGTCCCAATAGTAATTTGTCCCCCAGTGTTTCTTTAGAATAATCCATACTTTTATTTTTGAAAAATCATCTGTTTATTGTTACTTATTTATTTTCATTCTTTATTCACATAATCATCTCTTGCATATGTTTTATACTATGAAAGTACACAAAAATGAGAACTTTCTGTATTGCTGTATTTAGCTCATTTACTGCATGATTGAGTGGTTGCATGAGACTGTTATTTACTTTTTGCTGGGCTTAAGGTATTGTCCTCATGAGCCTGGTTCCCTGAACTCTCATGGCTGTACAGAAACATCTAGGGAGAAAGTCTGGACACGCAAAGAAGGATTCAGAGAGTCTGGTTTTCTTGTGGTTTATTTTCATTTGCTTTCTGTGGACCTTTGACTTCTCCACGCTTTGCCTTTGACCGTAACAGATACATTCCTATCCCAACTGCACAGGGAATGTATACTAAAATCTCGTTCAAGTAAGGTTTAATGGCACTGTGGGACCTTGTGTGGGCTTGTTACACCAGACTGAGATTTCTACTATAAATGGGTTTATCTGAATTGTTTTTCTCACCCCAGACAAGTCTTTGCATCTCAAACCCAGTATGTCTTTTATTGGCACAAGAGTGTTGCTCTGATTCATTGCCATAAATGACTTGCTGACAGATGTCTCCTGATGGAGTACAAATTGAAGACCACTGGGAAATCCTATGTTGCTGCAGCCAAACTGTCTAATCTGAGATGTAATGGATTGCCTTTCCACAGTATTGAGCAGCAGCAAAATTACCAATGAGCATCACTGGAAAGGCACTTCTGTTTTGATTACTTTTTTGTTTTGAAAATTTTCAAGAAAAGGCATAGATCCACCTTATGGCATATATCCAACTTCCTTTTACTGATGTTGCACTTTAAAATGATGATGTATATCATATATGAAGAAAATGCATCACTGGGCCTCTTGCTGAAGCAGCTTTTTAGGCAAGTTTTCACTTAGTCTCCTATACAAGCCTAAAGGTAATAACAGCAACAATCTATTTTCCCAGCAAAATTTGTTTCTAATCCACTGTTAAAAGTATAATCAAATAACATTATACACAATTTTCTGACTGTTCAGCATACTCATTCTTCTCAGGTAAAATTCTGTCACTCAGCCCAGCATTCACCTAAGAGTTTTTTGGTTGTTTGTTGGTGTTTTTTTTCTTTTTTTTTCTTTGGTCTTTCCTTGTGTAAGATATCTAAAAGAGAAAATCAGAACACCTCAAGATTTTCTAATAATAGAACAAACTATTTTTTTAGGCTGGTTAAACCTAGCTCAGTAGGAGACAATCTAGAGTTTATTTAAATTTCTATAATCTTTGAAAAATGTTCAGACACTTTGGTGATGTGAAAAGAAGTAAATACTTAGGAAGAGATCTTCTCTATGATGTGTATCTATAAACCCAGTAACTCTTAAATTGAAAAAAAAAAAAAAAAAAAAAGACTTCTTGCCAGATTTCTAAGCATTCACTGAGATTTTTGGTATTTACTCTTTTTCATATCTGGATAATTTCCAGAAGAGGAATTGAATACCTGTTTCTCAAAATCACATAGTCTGGATGATATTAAATATTTCTACAGCAAGTGGTTGCAAATTAGGTTCAAAACAGCACGTTTCTCCAAATAAATTGTAATGTACAATGTGCAATGTATTTTTTCACATACTTGCTGAGGTATATGGAATCATTAACAAAATTTGTGATCTGTGAAAACCTTCAATAGGAAATACTAGATATGCAAAATTACATTACCTAGAAGAAGCAAATGTTTAAGAACCTTTGTCCTGAGTAACTAAGATGACTTAAAGAGTCTTAAAACCTAGGTTTCAAATATATTTTCAGTTAAGCTCATATTTTATCTATTTATGCTACTAGCTGTCATCTAATTTCAATGATATTATAAAGTCATTTGTGTAGGTATTTGTTAGAGGATATATGATTAATGAAATTCTCACCACAACCTTCAAAACACTGGAGGCAGTAAAAAGATTATTTAAGCCAAAGAAGTGTGCTGACTAAAGAACATTGTAGGACTAAAAACTGAGAGAAACCTTCAGGGAAAGGGGAAGGGACTCAGTCTATTTATAGCAGGCCCAGTTCCAACGAACAACAGAAGAAACTGTAAGCTGTCACTGCCACAATGGACTAAAAAAGTCCCTTTTTGCAAATGTTAACAACAGGCAGTAGTAGGTTAACAGTTCTATTAGATTGCTAATAAATCAAAAAGTGAATGGCTGCACAATTCTTAGACCTTGTTCTCTGCACTTTTCAGAGATTATTTTATCAATTTATGTCCATAGCTCAGCTAACATCTGGAGAGGAGAAACTGAAAGACCAGGTGAATTCTGGAATTTCAGCTCAGGTTGACGTAGGGTTACTTTGTAGAGAAATTAATACATTAACAAAAACAGGAAGGGGTTCTTGAAACACTCTTGAGATCTGAAAGACAATCATAAAATGTCCAAAAATACTTTTTTTTTTTTTTTTTTTTATGTTCTATATAATAATAATAATAATATAAGCAGCGGCCAGAACCAGTTCAGAATACAGCTTGTCAAAGTCTCATTCCACTGGGAACAACACTTTCTGTCTCAGGCTGTTGCTGTTGCTTCCTCAGCTCTGGGGTACAGCAAATAAACTGGACAAGCCAGAAGTCATGGTGTTTAAATGGCATGTGTGGTTCCTGGGGAAATCTACGGAAACAGCAAACGGCATGGACAGACAGGCACAGTTAGAGGATACATCTTAGTCTGGGGACATTGGATATGTGCTTTATACCATGCTGTTTGGGCTGAATTAGGAGCTGGATTCACTGCTTGTGCTTCCTACGGAGAGAAAACTTTCTGCTTGTATTTGAGTGTTTCAACAAGACATATCTGAGAAAGACTGCTCCGGAGTCTGAGAATATTTGTACTTGTGACAGCCTCCTGTTCAGGTAGCATAATTTAATAAAGTCATTTTTCAAAGAGAATGTTGCCTCATGTTTAGAGATACGCATATTATTTTGAACCCTAGGATCTAAATGAAACAAATTGGGTCATTTCTGTTTCTTAATTAAATTGTATCTTTCAAATATTTCTCATATAAAGAATTGTGGTCTAAAAATGCTGTAACATACATAGTAAAAAGAAAAACATGTTGGAAAGTGAGTTCTTTCCATGGGCCAAATTCCAAAGTTAACTCACAACCCTGGCCAATACCACTGAACTTAATGCAGCTGAAAAGGGTCTAAGTTGACTCAGACTTGGCCTTGTATGTTTCCAGATTTGTCTCTTGTGATTTTTCACAGAAGGAAATGATTTGATTTTTTAAAAAAAGAATTCTGACAGCTTGAGGTGGAAGTTAATGTTTCTTTTTCTGCCAAAATTCATATAATTTGGGGTGGAAAAAATATACTTTATAGGCTATGATGAAACTAAGTGTTCAGTAGATGATATACTGAAATGGAATAGTATTCTCCAGATTGCTGTGCAGTTAGGATAATGATATATAACTGCACATTTTTTCCATGTTATGTATTTCCCTGCACTCTGGCTGTTACATAAACACCAAGTTTATTGTCTTACAATGTGAAAATCCATGTACTCTGATAGTCTTACAATTGTTGTTAGGCATCCAGAGGAGAGGGACTTATATAACTGCTGCACAGTCTCATTGACTGTACTGTGAATACGCAAATCTCCCTAGTCAAGCTGTTAGTGTGGCTCTTGACCTAAGTGTGGTGACCTAAGCACACTAAATATCTGTCTGGAGGTCCCTTTGAAGTCAATGGAAACTACTTCCAAGCTCAGCACCTTTAAAAACCATGCCATCTGGCCTGTCTGGTTCTAAAGCTTGAGATGTGACAGAAGTGTGCCAGCAGCAAACATGTGACTTTCATTTCTCTCATTTTTGAAGAAAATAGAAAAAATCTGGACAAACATTAAAGACATGGGGTGACAAGGAGAAGTTCAGATACAGCTATAAAATAATGGAAAAGTCATCTGTTTTTGAATGTATACAACAAAATAAGACTAATATTTTCCATAATATTATTACTCACTCAGTCTTTCCACTCATTCCTATATATTGGCAAATCTTGTGTTTCCAGAACAACAAGCATTCATAAGTGTAAACATTTATCCTTTTAATCACTCTCTCGGCAGGAAGAGAGCGACTATTTGTGGAAACTCATCTTGATAACTTGGTTTGGAGGAGGAGGATGGAGAAAGGGAGGACTGGGAAGCAAGCAAAGAAAGCACTGAGGACAGAAATTAGAATAGCAAGTCAGATAATGGCACTCAGAAACAAAGTTTTTAAGCCCTTTTATTCCTTTTTGAGCAATTTGACAAGCATTTTTGTTTGCATTTTTTTTACTTGCAATTTATATACTTAATTACATAATTCAATATAATGAGGGAAACTTGAGGGAATTTTTTAACTTGTTCATAACCATATCCTTATCTAAAAAAACCCACTTTCTCTGGCTTTTAGCCTCCAAATATATCATGCCTTTTGTCTATTATTGTTTTATAAACAGGAAGTTCTCTTGAGTTATCATTTTCAAGAAGTATTAAAAACTGGATCTAGTCGGTAATGATTTCAGTGTCAATTCAGCTCTTCTAAAGTTTTGCAATAGGTGTTAATAATTATATATTGCCATAGAATTGCAATTATGTATGTTTTTGTGAATAATGTAAGAGATATGCAATGTATATTTGAAGTTACTGTACTGGTCCTTCAAGGCTTATAGCACTTTTTTGTGCTGAAGAAAGGTGTTTTAATATTTTACATATGTGTGTGAAAATATCATACTGTAATCTCATTATGGTGAGATGAATGACAGTTCAGGCTACTGAGCTAACTGTCAGTAAAATAAACAGATATCTTGATTAAAAACCAAAATCAAATGTCACGCTCCATAGGTTGTCTTCCTGATTGTCTCATGGCCTAGCTATATCATACTAGATATTTACTAAGACATAACTTTGTAAGGGTTTTTAATTACCTGTTGTTGCTTAGCTCCAGCCAGCAGCTGAGCACCGCTTGGTCGCTCGCTCCCTTCCCCCCTCCCAGTGGGATGGGGGAGAGAATTAGGAAAAATAAAAGCAAAACTCATGGGTTGGGGTAGAAACAGTTTAACAGGGAAACGAATGAAAAGAAAACAAACCCCAACAAACAAAACCCCAACAATGTCAGTAAGAGAGTGTTCTTAGCTGACTTCATAAAGCAGGTCTCTCCCTGCCTAGAGATCAAGCCCTGGCCCAGCCCACTCCCCAGCAGCAATCCTGCCCCTGGCACCCTCCCTGTCTATATAGGGAGCTTGGCGGTCACATGGTATGGAATAGTCCCCTGGTCAGCTGCTGGTGAAAATTAACCCTATCCCAGCTGGAACCAGGACATTACCTCACATTTTTTCATATAAGCTTTTCTCAATGAATTCAGCCCTTGTCAGTACCTGTGTTCATGTTTAGGTACAACATACTATCGAAAAAGTCAGATTGTTAGGAGAGCAGATTTGGTATGACAGTGATTTGTATAGTGTGTAGGAAGATGGTACCTCAGCTCTCACTGGGGAACTGGAATATTCAAAATACAGCTATTCAAAAAATAATGACCTCCTGTGATTCTTTATTCTTCCCAGAATTTCTAGGGAAGTAACCACCACTTTTGGGTAGGCAAGTGACCAGAAACTGTAACTATAAAGAGAGTCTTTTCATCATGTTAGCTGTGCTTGTCCTCTCTGGGAATTAACACCAGAATAGTATTAAACTTTTAAAAACAGACTGTGCAAATGTCTGCATGAGCAGATGTATCACAGGGCCTACAGAAGATCTGTGCCCTTCCAGAGAAGCAGCTAGGATCCACATGGCATGCACTGGGACATAAAAAAATGGTACTTCGTGCCTGTTCTAGCCACCAGATCCAACATTCTCTTTCATATGCACCAACACTGAGAAACTCTGATTCAAAATAAACATTCTTCAGGGATGGGAAAGAGATGGATTTTCTTATTTATTTTCAAAAGTAATAAAGAGGTGAAAAGAATGATCTGAAATGTAGGGGGGGGGTTAGCTTAATTAGAGCGGTTTCCTGGGATTCCACAAAGTACCTGTAGGCAAACCTGAAATTTGAAACCAAATCCATTCAGTGTAAACTGTGTACTTCAGTGTTTTCAATCTTGTGAGCCAAACTATTCTTAAACAGATGGATCTAACCCTGATTTATGATTGCATATCTCATGAAATAGAACTTAGCCATGCATTTGATGCCTGGATGGGAATGAGTGTGCGAACATGCTTCTGTATATATGCAGATATTATTGAGGTAAAACCCTCCAGGGCTCATTGGGAAGAGAGGGAGAAGAATGTTAGTTAGTTGTTTCTGTTGCTTGGGTTTTAACCGGTCCATCAGAAAGAAATTAAAAGACCACACTCAATTAGTTCATTATAATTCATTGCAATGTATTAATCTACTGTAAATGATGTCAAAGGTTATTCCCATCCTAGTCAGAGGGAAAATTTCTGTGTATTTGCTCCTTTATAAAATTCCCAAAAAGAAGTAGGGCTGTGTGTGTGGTTGGTTGGTTGGTTGGTTGGTTGTTTTTTTTTCTGTGCTAACAGAAGTGGCAGTAGTGCCATCCTTGAAAAAAATTAGATAGTTCATGTCCTTTCTTGTTAGGTGTGAAACCTCACTGACTAATGTACAACACCAAGTCTACTGAAATGCTTTCCAAACCATTGAGCTGTTTAATTTAAACAAGAAAGGTACATTTATAGGGCAGTGCATTCTGAACCATGAGAATATGCATTCCACTTGTATTTATTCTGCACATTTTGTGGGAACATAGGAGTTCCAGAGTAGAACTAAAACTGCAGATTAGATTATCTGATTTTGGTGCAGTGAGGTTATCTTTACAAGGCTTTGAACATGTCCAGTGATTTCTCCAGTTTCCCAAGGAAAATGTCTGAGTACTAATGGTGTTCATAAAAAGCGCTGCCTCATCACATCTGATAGACCTGATGCCCTATGTCATTGCTAATCGTTACCATTATCTAGCTACAATTTTCATGGCTGAATCCAGCCTTCTGATGGGTTTTGCTATTAATCTTTGATCTACTTGAAACGGTTGATCACAGTCATAAACTTAACAACTCTGGCAATTGCTGCCAATGATTTTATAACACCCTGAGTTGAAATAGACCATTTTTTAATAACACCTTCTAATAATTGTGTTAATGCAACTGTTAAGCACATTGAATTTCAATAGAACCTCAGTTTGATCTGATAATCTGAACAAGGTACAGGTTGGAATGAATTTCTGATTGGTGCTTGGCTCACATTCCCAGAATATCCAATGAACATTCTAGCAGAAGTATAATTTTAAATCCTTTTTAAACTTCTGTGATATCCAGGTTTATATTCTGTTCTTTCTGAAAATATACATGTGGTAGTTGAATCTGCTTCTCCTTCAGACCTTGCAATTATCTTGAATCCTTTACCAATTATACTCAATCAGATGCTGTATTGACTGTAGAAGTGATTTCAAGATCTGGCTCACAGTTATTTCTCATTACTATAATCAAAAGACTATGTTTTGTAATGAGCCCCAGGATTGCAAATGGAATTTGGGAAAAAGGACTTTTCATTTGTAGACAAAATTCAGTCTCAAGGATTTCCAGTCTTTTAAAAATTCTGTTCATAAGTTACCTCTGAATAAATATTCATTTTTCAAAATTTAAGATGTTCATTTTAAATGACAGTTGACCATTTAACTTTGTTTATGTATTACTTGTGTGAAAAGTCCCCAGTGAAGTTACCTGTAGCAGATCTGAACTGGGAAACAGTCTTTACAAAAGCATGAAACATCCACATCCACATGCTAGGAATATTTAATTGCCACTGATTGCAATGGTTTTTTTTTTTTTGATCTAGCGCTATATAATATTTTAAAAGTGAATGCTTATGCAGTTTACAAAGCAGCATAGATAGTGTCAGAGGAACTGGATTATTAGCCTTTAATGCTGGCTACATGAATTTTCAGCTTTCTGATAGTCATGCCAAAAAAGCTTCGCTCCTGCTCTCAGAAGACATGCAGAAGGCACTGTTTAATGACTATGAGAGAGGATCATGGGAAGATCATGTGTGTCATTTACTTAACCTACATGAATGAACCTAGATCCACATAATTTCTAATAGACATTTGTCCAGCCCGTTTTTAAAGATTCCTAGTGCTAGAGACTTCACAACCTCTCGGGACAGTGGCCGGTCACAAGAGGTGTCTCCCAGGGCTCAGTTTTGGGGCCAGTCTTGTTTAATATCTTTATCAATGACCTGGGTGAGGGGGTTGAGTGCACCCTCAGTAAGTTTGCAGAAGACGCTAAGTTGGTGGGAGTGTTGGTGTGCTTGAGGGTAGGAAAACTCTGCAGAGGAATCTGGACAGGCTGAATCAATGGGCTGAGATCAATTGCATGAGGCTTAATTAGGTCAAATACCAGATCCTCCACTTTGATCACAACAACCTCATGCAAGGTTACAGGCTTGGGGAAGAGTGGCTGGAAATCTGCACAACAGAAAGGGACCTGGGGGTGTTGGTTGACAGCTGGGTGAGTATAAGCCAGCAGTGTGCCCAGGTGGCCAAGAAGGCCAAGAGCATCTGGGCTTGTATCAGAAATAACGTGGCCAGCAGAACTAGGGAACTGATTGACCCCCTGTACTCAGCACTGGTGAGACCATGCCTCAAATACTGTCTTGAGTTTTGGGCACTTCACTACAAGAAAGACATTGAGGTGCTAGAGCGTGTCCAGAGAGGAGCAACAAAGATTCTGAAGGGTTTAGAGCACAAGTCCTATAAGGAGTGTCTGAGGGAACTGGGGCTGTTTAGTCTGGAGAAGAGGAGGCTGAGGGGAGACCTTATCGCTCTCCACAGATACCTGAAGGGAAGTTGTAGTGAGGTGGGTGCTGGTCTCTTCTCTCAAGTAACTAGTAATAGGATGAGAGGAAATGGCCTCAAGCGGTGACAGGGGAGGTTTAGATTGGATATTAGGCAAAATTTCTTTACTGAGTGGTCAAGCACTGGAATAGGCTGCCCAGGGGAGTGGTAGACTCACCATCCCTGTAGGTATTCAAAAAACATATAGACAGACACTTTGGGACATGGGATGGTGGTGGTGTTGGGTTAACAGTTGGACTTGATCTTAGAGGTCTTTTCCAACCTTAAGAATTCTATGATTCCATGACAACTTATCCTAATAATTCACTGTTCTTGCAGATATAGGATCCTTCTTTGCTTTATTTGGAGCTATACCAACTTATTAGTTCTTTTCTTGAATGCTTTCTATACCCCTTCTATGTCTAGCCACTTTATTCTGCAGTCATGTCATGTAGTTTTCAACATCTTTTCAGTAGCAGAGTGCCAGCAGAGGCTTTGCTGAGTACACTGAAGGTAATTCATTACATAACAACCTATGTTATTCCTAAAGCATCCCGGGGTAATATATGCTTTTGCTGAAGCTCTTTGGCATGATTTACTTGTATATAACTTCTCATCTACTGTTGTTCTTAAATAATTTTCTCTGTACTATCTAATCAGTTATTTCAGATCTTGCCTAAGTCTTTGCCAGGTAGTTAATGAATCATTAAGACTATGCAATTCATGAAGTTACTCTCAGTGAAGTTGCTCTCAAATGTAGTAATTATGGACAGCTTCATGAATTGGATTCTACTTTTCCAGACTAGTTCTCATTTCTTTTCAGGATCAATTTTTTAAATTCCATTCTTCAGCATAACTGTACTGTTATCTGTGAATTTGGGTTTACATGGCAAGGTTTTGGTAGCAGAGTTACTACAGGAGTAGCTTCTGTGAGAAGCTGCTAGAAGCTTCCCCCATGTCTGACAGAGACAATGGCAGCCAGCTCCAAGACGCACCTGCCACTGGCCAAGGCTGAGCCCATCAGGGCTGGTGGTAGTGCATCTGCGATAACAGAGATAAGAAAGGGAAAAAAACTACTGTGCAAACAGAAGCCAGAAAAGATGAGTGAGAAGATGTGAGAGCAACAACCCTGCAGACACCAAGGTCAGTGAAGAAAGAGGGGGAGGAGGTGCTCCAGGCACGGGAGTAGAGATTTCCCTCAGCCTGTGGTGAAGACCATGGTGAGGCCAGCTGTGCCCCTGCAGCCCGGGGAGATGCACGGTGGAGCAGAGACCCACCTGCAGCCTGTGGAGGACCCCATGCCAGGGCAGGTGGATCCATTGAAGGAGGCCGTGACCCTGTGGAGAGTTCATTCTGGAGAGCAGGTTCCTAACAGGACCTGTGGCCCCATGGAGAGAGGAGCCCACACTGGAGCAGGTTTTCTGGCAGGACTTGTGACTCCGCAGGGGACCCACATCAGAGGAGTCCATTCCTGAAGGACTGTGCCCTTTGGAAAGGACTCATGCTGGAGCAGCTCATGGAGAACTGCAGCCCATAGGAAGGACTCACATTGGACCAGTACATTGAGGACTGTATCCTATGTGTGGGACTCTATGCTGGGCAGAAGTGTGTGAGGAGGAAGGAGCAGCAGAGACAACATGCAATGAGCTGATTGCAAGCCTTACTCCCCATCCTCCTGTGCCACTCAGGGGGAGGAGGTGGAGAATTAGGGAGTGAAGTTGAGCCTGGGAAGAAAGGAGGGATGAGGGGAAGGTGTTTTAAGGCTTGGTTTTATTTCTTATTACCCTACTCTGATTTAATTGACAATAAATTAAATTAATTTCTCCAAGTCAAGTCTGTTTTGCCTGTGACAGTAATTGGTGAGTGATCTCCCTGTCCTTATTTTCACTCATAAACCTTTCTTTGTATTTGTCTCTACCCTGTCCACGTGAAGAGGGGGAGTGAAAGAAAAGCTTGGTGAGTACCTGGCATCCATCCAAGGTCAACCCACCCCAGAATTAAATAAGCATGTCTTTACTATTACACCACACATGACATTCATAAAACGCAGAATAGGTCCAGATCCTAGGCAGGTAACTCATGCAGCATACCTTAGAATTTTGACATTGTTATGATTTTCCAGACATACTGTCAAAACCACAACAATATTTATAAACAGACCAAGCATTCCCAGGCTGTCTGAGAAAATACCAAGGAAGATAGAGTAAAAAAAAAAAAAAAAAGATCTTAGTAAAGTCAAGAAATTTGTTACCAACTTTTTCTCCTATTTGTTTACAAAAAAGGCCTGCTACATTTTGAGAAACTTGAGCTGTTTTGAAACCCCACGTTTTTGATGAATCTGTATATGTCACTGTTATCTGCTGTTATCTTTCAGGCATTTAACACAAAATTTTTTTCAATTTCCCCCTATTTATCTGAATTCTGAAGCTGGAATAATGAATCTGTAATTTTGTGAATTCATGAATATTTCCTAGTTATCTCAGTTTTTCACTCAATGAATTCTACTAGCTCTAGTTCACGTGTCACAGAAGCAGAGTATATATACATATGCTTATGGGGAATTTCACAGATCTGCTTCGTGAAAATTGTATGGTACAAAATATGATAGTGATTCTGCAATTAGAAAAGCTTCAGTACAGATTCTTTTTAATGGCATACTGACTGCCAATAACTTGTATCCCTGTCTTCCTGTTTCATTCTTGAAAGTACTGATGTATGTATAAAAACTGCATAAAACTTCGAAAGATATAAATTAAAAAGATATATTCAACAATATCTTAGTCTGTGCAATGATTTCTTATTAACTGGGTCATTATAACACATTCATTTTGCAGGAAAATCACAGATGCTTGTCATCAAGGTAACTAGTAAAAGGGTACCAAAAATTTGGCATGAGATGTATTCACAACTAGAGGAGAGTAAGATAACTTGGATATGAAAAACATATGAAAAATAAAAGGTAATGTTCGCTGCCTAAAAATATATTGTACACATATGCAAGTAGACAGCACATGTCCAGGTGTAAAATCCATGTCCAGGTGTAAAATCCATTTTAGAAGCACATGAAACTGTGTATTCATCATGTACCTTGGATTTCCTAACCTATCCTCTGTTCACTAGTCCAGCTCTCCTAGGATTCGTTTTGATATTCTAAGCCCTTAAGTATCCTCAAACAGCTGTCAATCTTTAAATAAAATTCCTAGAGGAATATTTTCTTTCCTGCATCAAAATTACACTGGACTACAACCAAGCTGGACATAACTTAGTCCTGGAACAGAAACAGATTTTAGTTCCAGTGTTCGTGATTTCTCATGGCTAGTGCAGGAGTTTTATGTACTTGGAAAGCTGAGTATCTGTCCTTGTTTTGGCTGGAATAACTTTCTTCCTAGTAGCTGGTATAGTGCTTTGTTTTGGATTTAATATGACAATAATGTTGATAACACACTGATGTTTTTAGTTGTTGCTAAGCAGTTGTAGTGCTTATACTGAACTCTAGGACTTTCCAGCTTCCCATGCTCTGCCAGCAAGGAGGTGCACAAGAAGCTGTGAGGGACCACAGCCAGCCAGATGACCCAGACTGTCCAAAGGATATTCCCTACCATATGATGTCATGCTCAGTGCATAAAACTGGAGTTGGCCAGAGGGCAGGAATTGCTGCTCAGCAACAGGCTATTGATCACCCTGTCGTGAGCAATAGTTGCATTGTGCATTATTCAGTTTTGTATATTCCTTTATCAGTAATATAATTATTTTTTCTTTTTCCTTTGCTGTCCTACTAAACTGTTTTTATCTCAGTCCGTGAGGGTTTTTTTCTGATTATCTCCCTCATCGCACCTGGGGTGGGGGCAGGCGAGCGAGCAGCTGTGTGGTGCTTAGTTGCTCTCTGGGGCTAAACCACAACAGTATGACAGTTCCACAGATAATATCAGTTCCATGAATATATATAAACACCTAAAATACTACATTATGTTTTCAAATACAGTCTTCACCTTATTAGTATGTCTTTTCATAAATAGCAAAATCTGTACCCAGTCAGGAAAAAAACAACCAAGTTATTTGACATGTATGGTTGTGATATAGATAGAACTAATGGTAGATTTATCAGATCTAGATTCATTTCTATTTTACTTAGTTAATAAATAACAATTTACTTTTATTGATGTCTTTGAGGTCCTTAGTCTACATGTACATTGAATTTACTGTCAGTTGATATCTTTACTGTATTTGGAAGACCAAGCTCTGGAATAAGTTTGAGAAAACATGCTCTATTTTGATATATTGAGAAAGTCTTTTCTGCCAAACTAGTTACAACTAAGGCAAGCAGATATGGTAGAATTCTCATTCAGCCTCTATATAGATCAGTATGTGGTGTAATAGTGCTATTTCCCCACTGTATATGAAGAATCTGAGAATGTATTTGATTTGATGATTAGTTATCAGTTTTAAGCTACTGAAAGTGTTTTGTGTGCTTCAATTCTGTGCCAAAATGAAATAAAAACCCCCCAAAAACCAAAACAAACCCACAAAAAACTATCGTAGTTCTGCACAATAGGAACCAAGAATGGCAACAACAAAAAAATACCTACCAGAAGTCAATATAGCAGACCCATGGCAGGCCTCTGTTTTAACTGAAAGGCTGTGCAAGGTGTGTGTATTGTAACAGGAGAGGAAAACTCTTAGCTAGTTAGAATACATAAATTAAGATTTATGCTGCATTTACAGCTGCTGCTTTTCTGAGGAAATACCTGACTCAAGCAGCAGGAGAATCATAATATTATGGTGAAAGAGATAGAAATCCCATTGACTTTGGAGTCAAAATACAAACTTCAGATTGTAAATAAGGCTCACTGGTGCTTAACATTGCAAAGTACTGGTATAGTACTGAACAACCTGTGCATAAAATTCACTGTGCACTGGAAAACTTACCTTTTTTAATTCACTGGTGTCTTAAACCAATTTCCCACACATTTAACAATTGTGCTATAAGAAGACATTGTGCCCATTTTCAAAAAGGGTAGAGAGGAAGACCCTGGGAACTACCAACCTGTCAGCCTCACCTCTGTGCCTGGGAAGATCATAGATCCTACTAGAAGCACTGCTAAGGCACATGGAGGCCAGGAAGGTAATTCGAGACACCCAGCATGGCTTCACCAAGGGCAAGTCCTGCCTGACCAACCTAGGGACTTTCTATGACGGTGTGACAACAGCAGTGGACAAGGGAAAACCAATGGACGTCATCTGTCTGGACTTCTGCAAAGTCTTTGTTATGGTCCCCCATGACATCCTTCTCTCTAAATTAGAGAGCCATGGATTTGATGGGTGGACTGTTTGCTGGAAAAGGATTTGGCTGGATGGTTGCACCCAGAGGGTGGTGGTCAAGGGCTTGATGTCCAGATGGAGACCAGTGACATGTGGTGTCCCTCAGGGGTCTGTACTGGGACTGGTGCTGTTTAATGTTTTCATCAATAGCCTACAGAGCGAGATCGAGAGCACCCTCAGCAAGTT